>JAWZYU010000044.1:1172200-1462200 GCA_038380435.1 Ryuthela nishihirai | reverse complement strand
GGGAATGGGGAGGGGGTGGTTCAGTCGGTAGCGCGCCAGGCTCGTAATCTGTAGTTCCCAGGTTCGAGTCTGGGTCAGCGTTGAGATTTATCTCCGCAAAATTCCCCGCCCTGCCCACGGTCAGTAGGGGACACCGATGGGCTTGGAAAGGGCGCCGTCCGTCGGATGGGACGTTAAGCCGTTGTCCCGTGTGTGGGAGAGCCATACCCTGTGCACGTTAAAGAACACGCTGGATGGCCTTGACGGGAGGCTACCATCTGTCTCCCAACAGTTGTTCTGGTGGGTCCCCTCCCCCAACCTTCTCTGAGCCTTCGGGGTCCATGTGCCTGGCCATTTAGCCCATGTTGTGCAAAAAAGTGCCGCTCAGAGGTAAAACAACCCAACGTTAAAGAACACGCTGGATGGCCTTGACGGGAGACTACCATCTGTCTCCCAACAGCTGTTCCAGTGGGCCCCCTCCCCCAACCTTCTCTGAGCCTTCGGGGTCCTTGTGACCTGGCCATTTAGCCCATGGTGTGCAAAAAAGTGCTGCTCAGAGGTAAAACAACCCAACGTTAAAGAACACGCTGGATGGCCTTGACGGGAGGCTACCATCTGTCTCCCAACAGCTGTTCCAGTGGGTCCCCTCCCCCAACCTTCTCTGAGCCTTCGGGGTCCTTGTGACCTGGCCATTTAGCCCATGGTGTGCAAAAAAGGTCCACTCAGATATAACACAACCCAACGTTAAAGAACACGCTGGATGGCCTTGACGGGAGGCTACCATCTGTCTTCCAACAGCTGTTCCAGTGGGTCCCCTCCCCCAAACTTCTCCGAGCCTTCGGGGTCCATGTGCCCTGGCCATTTAGCCCATGTTGTGCAAAAAAGTGCCGCTCAGAGGTAAAACAACCCAACGTTAAAGAACACGCTGTATGGCCTTGACGGGAGGCTACCATCTGTCTCCCAACAGCTGTTCCTGTGGGTCCATTCCCCTGACCTTCTCTGAGCCTTCGGGGTCCATGTGACCTGGCCATTTAGCCCATGGTGTGCAAAAAAGTGCCGCTCAGAGGTAAAAGAACCCAACGTTAAAGAACACGCTGTACGGCCTTCACGGGAGCCTACCATCTGTCTCCCAACAGCTGTTCCAGTGGGTCCCCTCCCCCAACCTTCTCTGAGCCTTCGGGGTCCAAGTGACCTGGCCATTTAGCTCACGGTGTGCAAAAAAGTGCCGCTCAGAGGTAAAACAACCCAACGTTAAAAGAACACGCTGGATGGCCTTGACGGGAGGCTACCATCTGTCTCCCAACAGCTGTTCGAGTGGGTCCCCTCCCCCAACCTTCTCCGAGCCTTCGGGGTCCATGTGACCTGGCCATTTAGCCCATGGTGTGCAAAAAAGTGCCGCTCAGAGGTAAAACAACCCAACGTTAAAGAACACGCTGGATGGCCTTGACGGGAGGCTACCATCTGTCTCCCAACAGCTGTTCGAGCGGGTCCCCTCCCCTAACCTTCTCCGAGCCTTCGGGGTCCATGTGACCTGGCCATTTAGCCCATGGTGTGCAAAAAAGTGCCGCTCAGAGGTAAAACAACCCAACGTTAAAGAACACGCTGGATGGCCTTGACGGGAGGCTACCATCTGTCTCCCAACAGCTGTTCGAGTGGGTCCCCTCCCCCAACCTTCTCTGAGCCTTCGGGGTCCATGTGACCTGGCCATTTAGCCCATGGTGTGCAAAAAAGTGCCGCTCAGAGGTAAAACAACCCAACGTTAAAGAACACGCTGGATGGCCTTGACGGGAGGCTACCATCTGTCTCCCAACAGCTGTTCGAGTGGGTCCCCTCCCCCAACCTTCTCTGAGCCTTCAGGGTCCATGTGACCTGGCCATTTAGCCCATGGTGTGCAAAAAAGTGCCGCTCAGAGGTAAAACAACCCAACGTTAAAGAACACGCTGGATGGCCTTGACGGGAGGCTACCATCTGTCTCCCAACAGCTGTTCGAGTGGGTCCCCTCCCCCAACCTTCTCCGAGCCTTCGGGGTCCATGTGACCTGGCCATTTAGCCCATGGTGTGCAAAAAAGTGCCGCTCAGAGGTAAAACAACCCAACGTTAAAGAACACGCTGGATGGCCTTGACGGGAGGCTACCATCTGTCTCCCAACAGCTGTTCGAGTGGGTCCCCTCCCCCAACCTTCTCCGAGCCTTCGGGGTCCATGTGACCTGGCCATTTAGCCCATGGTGTGCAAAAAAGTGGACCCACTGGAACAGCTGTTGGGAGACAGATGGTAGCCTCTCGTCAAGGCCATCCGCGTGTTCTTTAACGTTGGGTTGTTTTACCTCTGAGCGGCACTTTTTTGCACATCATGGGCTAAATGGCCAGGTCACATGGACCCCGAAGACTCAGAGAAGGTTGGGGGAGGGGACCCACTGGAACAGCTGTTGGGAGACAGATGGTAGCCTCCCGTCAAGGCCATCCAGCGTGTTCTTCAACGTGCACAGGGTATGGCTCTCTCTCGCACACGGGGCCACGGCTTAACGTCCCATCCGACGGACGGCGGCCTTTCCAAGCCCATCGGTGTCTCCTACTGACCGTGGGCAGGGCGGGGAATTTTGCGGAGATAAATCTCAACGCTGACCCAACTGGGACTCGAACCTGGGAACTACAGATTACGAGCCTGGCGCGCTACCGACTGAGCCCCCCCCCGCCCCCCAAAAAAGAGGGCATTAAGGATAGTTCATGCAGATTCTAATTCACACAAATGGAACTTGCTGCGTGAAGAGTAGCACATAGGCTGGGGTAGTGTCAATGAACAGAATAATTTTCTCTCACAAACTTGATGATAGATTTTACTGGCATGTTCGATGTACAACTGTCACTAAAAATAATTGTTTTTAAAAAATACTATATTCCTCATATGGCTTCAAAAATGAAAAATAAAATTTCAGTTTTGGAAACATGTATACACATGGTTGGCATTTTAAGAGTTAATTGCATAAGAGTGAACATTAAACATATATACAATTTTTATCTGAATAGAACTGTAACAACTTGAGAAAAGCAAGTGAGAAATTTAATTGATTAATATAGTTATGAAATGAGAAATTTAATTTTTGCTCTTTAATTAATTCTAATGCTGGAAGCCACTTGGAAGATTTTTTGAAATTAGGCCAATATGACAATTTACTTTTCTTTAAATATTTTTCTTTTTCTCACAATATCTGCTGTTCCATTTTTCAGAATTAATTTCTCTAACATTTAGTACCATGCTTGGATACTGAAAGCCGTCCCATGGCCGAGTGGTTAGCACGCTTGACTACTGATCTAAGGGACCTGGGTTCGAGTCCCGAGTAAGGCATGGCTGTTTGTGTCGTTTTTCTTCTGAGGTCCTGCCATCCTCTCAGACATTCTACTGTGGCATATAAACTGACAGGCTCCTGTCAGACCTCTGTGGCAAGCAGCTGCTTGAGGGAGTATTTATTTCATTTATTTTTGTATAAGAAATTACTTATTTTTATTAGTCATTTCAGAATAATGTTTTCAAAATCAATTGTTTTGGAAATGGATTCATCTGATCCATTTCTTTGTTTTCCTGTTGAACATTTTTTAACATCTAAACATATAAATAAAAAATAAATACCCCCTCAAGCAGCTGCTTGCCACAGAGTTCTGACAGGAGCCTGTCAGTTTATATGCCATAGTAGAAGGTCTGAGAGCTCACAAAGACCTGGATCGTGTGGGCTCACTCACAGAAATATTGAGCGTGTGCAGTTACCGTTCACAGCAAACTGGATCGTGTGCAGTAACTGCACACGCTCCAGTTTGCTGTGAACGGTAACTGGAGCGTGTACAGTTGCTGTACACGCTCCAGATATTTTTCCTGAATTCTGTAATCAACCATAAATAAAATAAATACCCCCTCAAGCAGCTGCTTGCCACAGAGGTCTGACAGGAGCCTGTCAGTTTATATGCCATAGTAGAAGATCTGAGAGGATGGCAGGACCTCAGCAGAAAAACGACACATACATCCATGACTTACCCGGGGCTCGAACCCAGGTCCCGTAGATCAGTAGCCAAGCGCGCTAACCACTCGGCCAATATGCAGAATATATAATGACTCAGCAAGGGTTCCAGATTTTAAATAAAATATTTACTTTATTGTAAAAAATACCAAAGAAGTTTCCATTAAAATTTAACTCCATCACAAACACAGTCCCTTTTAGCAATAAAAACAACTGTATTAAAACAGATTATAAATTTCCAACACAGCTTACCTGCCTCATGTGTGCTTCCATTTGATCAAGGCGCTCTTTCCTCTTCTTTAATTTCTTCTCAATATCTTCCAAAGATTTCTGTTTGTCATCCAACTGCTTCCGTAATGCTGCTAGTTCAACGTCCTGCTGAGCCTCAATCTTTCCCTTTTGGCTGCGCAAAGTCTGAATGTCAGCCTCAGAAGAAAAGAAATGTTACTGCTGTATCTGCACTGCATATAGACACATATCTGCAAGCTTTATAGATAATTCAGACAAATATTACTTCGGAAGCGCGCCAGGCTCGTAATCTGAAGTTCCCAGGTTCGAGTCCCAGCTGGGTCAGCGTTGAGATTTATCTCCGCAAAATTTCCCCGCCCTGCCCACGGTCAGTAGGGGATACCGATGGGCTTGGAAAGGCCGCCGTCCGTCGGATGGGACGTTAAGCCGTGGCCCCGTGTGCGGGACAGCCATACCCTGTGCACGTTAAAGAACACGCTGGATGGCCTTGACGGGAGGTTACAATCTGTCTCCCAACAGCTGTTCCAGTGGGTCCCCTCCCCCAACCTTCTCTGAGCCTTTGGGGTCCATGTGACCTGGCCATTTAGCCCAGTGTGTGCAAAAAAGTGCCGCTCAGAGGTAAAACAACCCAACATTAAAGAACACGCTGGATGGCCTTGACGGGAGGCTACCATCTGTCTCCCAACAGCTCTTCCAGTGGGTCCCCTCCCCCAACATTCTCAGAGCCTTAGGGGTCCATGTGACCTGACCATTTAGCCCAGTGTGTGCAAAAAAGTGCCGCTCAGAGGTAAAACAACCCAACATTAAAGAACACGCTGGATGGCCTTGACGGGAGGCTACCATCTGTCTTCCAACAGCTCTTCCAGTGGGTCCCCTCCCCCAACATTCTCAGAGCCTTAGGGGTCCATGTGACCTGACCATTTAGCCCATGGTGTGCAAAAAAGTGCCACTCAGAGGTAAAACAACCCAACGTTAAAGAACACGCTGGATAGCCTTGACGGGAGGCTACCATCTGTCTCCCAACAGCTGTTCCAGTGGGTCCCCTCCCCCAACTCTCTCTGAGCCTTCGGGGTCCATGTGACCTGGCCATTTAGCTATGGTGTGCAAAAAAGTGCCGCTCAGAGGTAAAACAACACAACGTTAAAGAACACGCTGGATGGCCTTGACGGGAGGCAACCATCTGTCTCCCAACAGCTATTCCAGTGGGTCCCCTCCCCCAACCTTCTCTGAGACTTCGGGGTCCATGTGACCTGGTCATTTAGCCCATGGTGTGCAAAAAAGTGCCGTTCAGAGGTAAAACAATCCAATCCAAACAAATATTACTAATCAGTAACTAAAGTGTTCCAAATTGATCATGGTACAGACACCAAACATTAATTTACATAATAAAGTTAAAATTAATTGCTGCTGATATTAATTTGAAATGTCTATTTTTCCCACTGGCAAAAACTGTGAGTGCTTATTTTGGTATCATATACTGTAGAACTTTATGCTCAGAAGTTGGGTTGTTTTACCTCTGAGCGGCACTTTTTGCACACTATGGGCTAAATGGCCAGGTCACATGGACCCCGAAGGCTCAGAGAAGGTTGGGGGAGGGGACCCACTGGAACAGCTGTTGGGAGACAGATGGTAGCCTCCCGTCAAGGCCATCCAGCGTGTTCTTTAACGTTGGGTTGTTTTATATCGGAGCGGCACTTTTTTGCACACCATGGGTTAAATGGCCAGGTCACATGGACCCCGAAGGCTCAGAGAATTTGGGAAAGAGGACCCACTGAAACAGCTGTTGGGAGACAGATGGTAGCCTCCCGTTAAGGCCATCCAGCGTGTTCTTTAACGTTGCGTTGTTTTATATCTGAGTGGCACTTTTTTGCACACCATGGGCTAAATGGCAAGGTCACATGGACCCCGAAGGCTCAGAGAATTTGGGAAAGAGGACCCACTGAAACAGCTGTTGGGAGACAGATGGTAGCCTCCCGTCAAGGCCATCCAGCGTGTTCTTTAACGTTGCGTTGTTTTATATCTGAGTGGCACTTTTTTGCACACCATGGGCTAAATGGCAAGGTCACATGGACCCCGAAGGCTCAGAGAATTTGGGAAAGAGGACCCACTGAAACAGCTGTTGGGAGACAGATGGTAGCCTCCCGTCAAGGCCATCCAGCGTGTTCTTTAAAGTTGGGTTGTTTTATATCTGAGTGGCACTTTTTTGCACACCATGGGCTAAATGGCCAGGTCACATGGACCCCGAAGGCTCAGAGAATTTGGGAAAGAGGACCCACTGAAACAGCTGTTGGAAGACAGATGGTAGCTTCTTGTCGAGGCCACCCAGCGTGTTCTTTAACGTGCACAGGGTATGGCTCTCCCGCACACGGGGCCACGGCTTAACATCCCATCGGATGGACGGTAGCCTTTCCAAACCCATCGGTGTCCCTTACTGACTGTGGGTAGGGCGGGGAATTTTGCAGAGATAAATCTCAATGCTGACCCAGCTGAGACTCGAACCTGGGAACTACAGATTATGAACCTGGCACGCTACTGACTGAGCCACCCCCCACCCCTTATGCTCAGAGGGTTGGGTTGTTTTACCTCTGAGCGGCACTTTTTTGCACACCATGGGCTAAATTGCCAGGTCACATGGACCCCGAAGGCTCAGAGAAGGTTGGGGGAGGGGACCCACTGGAACAGCTGTTGGGAGACAGATGGTAGCCTCCCGTCAAGGCCATCCAGCGTGTTCTTTAACGTGCACAGGGTATGGCTCTCCCGCACACAGGGGCCACGGCTTAATGTCCCATTTGACGGACAGCGGCCTTTCGAAGCCCATCGGTGTCCCCTACTGACGGTGGGTAGGGTGGGGAATTTTGCAGAGATAAATCTCAATGCTGACCCAGCTGAGACTCGAACTGGGAACTACAGATTATGAACCTGGCACGCGACTGACTGAGCCACCCCCCACCTCTTATGCTCAGAGGTAAAACAACCGAACACACAATGGGGCTAAATGTCCAGGAAACAAGGATCCTAAGGGCTCAGAGAAGGTTTGGGAAAAGGGCCCACTGGAAACTAGCTCATATCACACAGATGGAAGTCTCCCATCATGGCCATCAAGATGTTCGTTAAGGGCACAGGGTATGGCTATCCTGCTTTTGGTTGGTTGCTTTACCTCCGAGTGGTACAATTTTTCTGCTCATAATGCACTAAATGGCCAGGACACATGGATCCCAAGGGCTCAGAGAAGACTGGGGCAGAGGAACAACTGGACAGCTGAAAGTCTACCATCAAAGACATTCAGCGTGCTCTATAATGAGAATATGGCACTGCTGCACACAGAATCACAGATTTACATCCCATCCAAGAGATGGTGCTATTACCAGGCCCACTTGTGTCCCCTTCCTTAAAGGCTCTGCTGCACACAGAGTCACAGTTTTACATCCCATCCAACAGATGGTGCTATTCCCAGGCCCACTTGTGTCCCCTTCCTTAAAGGATCTGCTGCACACAGAGTCACAGCTTTACATCCCATCCAACAGATGGTGCTATTCCCAGGCCCACTTGTGTCCCCTTCCTTAAAGGCTCTGCTGCACACAGAGTCACAGCTTTACATCCCATCCAACAGATGGTGCTATTCCCAGGCCCACTTGTGTCCCCTTCCTTAAAGGCTCTGCTGCACACAGAGTCACAGCTTTACATCCCATCCAACAGATGGTGCTATTCCCAGGCCCACTTGTGTCCCCTTCCTTAAAGGCTCTGCTGCACACAGAGTCACAGCTTTACATCCCATCCAAAAGATGGTGCTATTCCCAGGCCCACTTGTGTCCCCTTCCTTAAAGGCTCTGCTGCAAACAGAGTCACAGCTTTACATCCCATCCAACAGATGGTGCTACTCCCAGGACCACTTGTGTCCCCTTCCTTAAAGGCTCTGCTGCACACAGAGTCGCAGCTTTACATCCCATCCAACAGATGGTGCTATTCCCAGGCCCATTTGTGTCCCCTTCCTTAAAGGCTCTGCTGCACACAGAGTCACAGCTTTACATCCCATCCAACAGATGGTGCTATTCCCAGGCCCACTTGTGTCCCCTTCCTTAAAGGCTCTGCTGCACACAGAGTCACAGCTTTACATCCCATCCAACAGATGGTGCTATTCCCAGGCCCACTTGTGTCCCCTTCCTTAAAGGCTCTGCTGCACACAGAGTCACAGCTTTACATCCCATCCAACAGATGGTGCTATTCCCAGGCCCACTTGTGTCCCCTTCCTTAAAGGCTCTGCTGCACACAGAGTCACAGCTTTACATCCCATCCAAAAGATGGTGCTATTCCCAGGCCCACTTGTGTCCCCTTCCTTAAAGGCTCTGCTGCAAACAGAGTCACAGCTTTACATCCCATCCAAAAGATGGTGCTATTCCCAGGCCCAGTTGTGTCCCCTTCCTTAAAGGCTCTGCTGCACACAGAGTCACAGCTTTACATCCCATCCAACAGATGGTGATATTCCAAGGCCCACTTGTGTCCCCTTCCTCAAAGTCTCTGCTGCACACAGAGTCACAGCTTTACATCCCATCCAACAGATGATGATATTCCCAGGCCCACTTGTGTCCCCTTCCTTAAAGGCTCTGCTGCACACAGAGTCACAGCTTTACATCCCATCCAACAGATGGTGCTATTCCCAGGCCCACTTGTGTCCCCTTCCTCAAAGTCTCTGCTGCACACAGAGTCACAGCTTTACATCCCATCCAAAAGATGGTGCTATTCCCAGGCCCACTTGTGTCCCCATCCTTAAAGGCTCTGCTACACACAGAGTCACAGCTTTACATCCCATCCAACAGATGGTGCAATTCCCAGGCCCACTTGTGTCCCCTTCCTTAAAGACTCTGCTGCACACAGAGTCACAGCTTTACATCCCATCCAACAGATGGTGCTATTCCCAGGCCCACTTGTGTCCCCTTCCTTAAAGGCTCTGCTGCACACAGAGTCACAGCTTTACATCCCATCCAACAGATGGTGCAATTCCCAGGCCCACTTGTGTCCCCTTCCTTAAAGACTCTGCTGCACACAGAGTCACAGCTTTACATCCCATCCAACAGATGGTGCTATTCCCAGGCCCACTTGTGTCCCCTTCCTTAAAGGCTCTGCTGCACACAGAGTCACAGCTTTACATCCCATCCAACAGATGGTGCTACTCCCAGGAATACTTGTGTCCCCTTCCTTAAAGCCTCTGCTGCACACAGAGTCACAGATTTACATCCCATCCAACAGATGGTGCTATTCCCAGGCCCACTTGTGTCCCCTTCCTTAAAGGCTCTGCTGCACACAGAGTCACAACTTTACATCCCATCCAACAGATGGTGCTACTTCCAGGAATACTTGTGTCCCCTTCCTTAAAGCCTCTGCTGCACACAGAGTCACAGATTTACATCCCATCCAACAGATGGTGCTATTCCCAGGCCCACTTGTGTCCCCTTCCTTAAAGGCTCTGCTCCACACAGAGTCACAGCTTTACATACAATCCAACAGATGGTGCTATTCCCAGGCCCACTTGTGTCCCCTTCCTTAAAGGATCTGCTGCACACAGAGTCACAGCTTTACATACCATCCAACAGATGGTGCTATTCCCAGGCCCACTTGTGTCCCCTTCCTTAAATTATCTGTTACACACAGAGTCACAGCTTTACATCCCATCCAACAGATGGTGCTATTCCAAGGCCCAATTGTGTCCCCTTCCTTAAAGGCTCTGCTGCACACAGAGTCACAGCTTTACATCCCATCCAACAGATGGTGCTATTCCCAGGCCCACTTGTGTCCCCTTCCTTAAACGCTCTGCTGCACACAGAGTCACAGTTTTACATCCCATCCAACAGATGGTGCTATTCCCAGGCCCACTTGTGTCCCCTTCCTTAAATTATCTGCTGCACACAGAGTCACAGGTTTACATCCCATCCAACAGATGGTGCTATTCCCAGGCCCACTTGTGTCCCCTTCCTTAAAGGATCCGCTGCACACAGAGTCACAGCTTTACATCCCATCCAACAGATGGTGCTATTCCAAGGCCCACTTGTGTCCCCTTCCTTAAACGCTCTGCTGCACACAGAGTCACAGTTTTTCATCCCATCCAAGAGATTGTGCTATTCCAAGGTCCACTTGTGTCCCCTTCCTTAAAGGCTCTGCTGCACACAGAGTCAAAGTTTTACATCTCATCCAACAGATGGTGCTATTCCCAGGCCCACTTGTGTCCCCTTCCTTAAAGACTCTGCTGCACACTGAGTCAAAGATTTACGTCCCATCCAACAGATGGTGCTATTCCCAGGCCCACTTGTGTCCCCTTCCTTAAAGGCTCTGCTGCACACAGAGTCACAGCTTTGCATCCCATCCAACAGATGGTGCTACTCCCAGGAATACTTGTGTTTCCTTCCTTAAAGCCTCTGCTGCACACAGAGTCACAGATTTACATCCCATCCAACAAATGGTGCTATTCCCAGGCCCACTTGTGTCCCCTTCCTTAAATTATCTGTTGCACACAGAGTCACAGCTTTACATCCCATCCAACAGATGGTGCTATTCCCAGGTCCACTTGTGTCCCCTTCCTTAAATTATCTGTTGCAAACAGAGTCACAGCTTTACATCCCATCCAACAGATGGTGCTATTCCCAGGCCCACTTGTGTCCCCTTCCTTAAAGGCTCTGCTACACACAGAGTCACAGTTTTACATCCCATCCAACAGATGGTGCTATTCCCAGGCCCACTTGTGTCCCCTTCCTTAAAGGATCTGCTGCACACAGAGTCACAGCTTTACATCCCATCCAACAGATGGTGCTATTCCCAGGCCAACTTGTGTCCCCTTCCTTAAAGGCTCTGCTACACACAGAGTCACAGTTTTACATCCCATCCAACAGATGGTGCTATTCCCAGGCCCACTTGTGTCCCCTTCCTTAAATTATCTGTTGCAAACAGAGTCACAGCTTTACATCCCATCCAACAGTGGTGCTATTCCCAGGCCCACTTGTGTCCCCTTCCTTAAAGGCTCTGCTACACACAGAGTCACAGTTTTACATCCCATCCAACAGATGGTGCTATTCCCAGGCCCACTTGTGTCCCCTTCCTTAAATCATCTGCTGCACACAGAGTCACAGGTTTACATCCCATCCAACAGATGGTGCTATTCCCAGGCCCACTCGTGTCCCCTTCCTTAAAGGATCTGCTGCACACAGAGTCACAGCTTTACATCCCATCCAACAGATGGTGCTATTCCCAGGCCAACTTGTGTCCCCTTCCTTAAAGGCTCTGCTACACACAGAGTCACAGTGTTACATCCCCTCCAACAGATGGTGCTATTCCCAGGCCCACTTGTGTCCCCTTCCTTAAATTATCTGTTGCAAACAGAGTCACAGCTTTACATCCCATCCAACAGATGGTGCTATTCCCAGGCCCACTTGTGTCCCCTTCCTTAAAGGCTCTGCTACACACAGAGTCACAGTTTTACATCCCATCCAACAGATGGTGCTATTCCCAAGCCCACTTGTGTCCCCTTCCTTAAATTATCTGCTGCACACAGAGTCACAGGTTTACATCCCATCCAACAGATGGTGCTATTCCCAGGCCCACTTGTGTCCCCTTCCTTAAAGGATCTGCTGCACACAGAGTCACAGCTTTACATCCCATCCAACAGATGGTACTATTCCCAGGCCAACTTGTGTCCCCTTCCTTAAAGGCTCTGCTACAAACAGAGTCACAGTTTTACATCTCATCCAACAGATGGTGCTATTCCAAGGTCCACTTGTGTCCCCTTCCTTACATTATCTGTTGCAAACAGAGTCACAGCTTTACATCCCATCCAACAGATGGTGCTATTCCCAGGCCCACTTGTGTCCCCTTCCTTAAAGGCTCTGCTACACACAGAGTCACAGTTTTACATCCCATCAACAGATGGTGCTATTCCCAGGCCCACTTGTGTCCCCTTCCTTAAATTATCTGCTGCACACAGAGTCACAGGTTTACATCCCATCCAACAGATGGTGCTATTCCCAGGCCCACTTGTGTCCCCTTCCTTAAAGGCTCTGCTGCACACAGAGTCACAGCTTTACATCCCATCCAACAGATGGTGCTATTCCCAGGCCCACTTGCGTCCCCTTCCTTAAAGGCTCTGCTGCACACAGAGTCACAGCTTTACATACAATCCAACAGATGGTGCTATTCCCAGGCCCACTTGTGTCCCCTTCCTTAAAGGCTCTGCTACACACAGAGTCACAGTTTTACATCCCATCCAACAGATGGTGCTATTCCCAGGCCCACTTGTGTCCCCTTCCTGAAATTATCTGCTGCACACAGAGTCACAGGTTTACATCCCATCCAACAGATGGTGCTATTCCCAGGCCCACTTGTGTCCCCTTCCTTAAAGGATCTGCTGCACACAGAGTCACAGCTTTACATCCCATCCATCAGATGGTGCTATTCCCAGGCGAACTTGTGTCCCCTTCCTTAAAGGCTCTGCTACACACAGAGTCACAGTTTTACATCCCATCCAACAGATGGTGCTATTCCCAGGCCCACTTGTGTCCCCTTCCTTAAATTATCTGCTGCACACAGAGTCAGAGCTTTACATCCCATCCAACAGATGGTGCTATTCCCAGGCCCACTTGCGTCCCCTTCCTTAAAGGCTCTGCTGCACACAGAGTCACAGTTTTTCATCCCATCCAAGAGATTGTGCTATTCCAAGGTCCACTTGTGTCCCCTTCCTTAAAGGCTCTGCTGCACACAGAGTCAAAGTTTTACATCTCATCCAACAGATGGTGCTATTCCCAGGCCCACTTGTGTCCCCTTCCTTAAAGACTCTGCTGCACACTGAGTCAAAGATTTACGTCCCATCCAACAGATGGTGCTATTCCCAGGCCCACTTGTGTCCCCTTCCTTAAAGGCTCTGCTGCACACAGAGTCACAGCTTTACATCCCATCCAACAGATGGTGCTATTCCAAGGCCCAATTGTGTCCTCTTCCTTAAAGGCTCTGCTGCACACAGAGTCACAGCTTCACATCCCATCCAACAGATGGTGCTATTCCCAGGCACACTTGTGTCCCCTTCCTTAAATTATCTGTTGCACACAGAGTCACAGTTTTACATCCCATCCAACAGATGGTGCTATTCCAAGGCCCAATTGTGTCCCCTTCCTTAAAGGCTCTGCTGCACACAGAGTCACAGCTTTACATCCCATCCAACAGATGGTGCTATTCCCAGGCCCACTTGTGTCCCCTTCCTTAAACGCTCTGCTGCACACAGAGTCACAGCTTTACATCCCATCCAACAGATGGTGCTATTCCCAGGCCCACTTGTGTCCCCTTCCTTAAATTATCTGTTGCACACAGAGTCACAGCTTTACATCCCATCCAACAGATGGTGCTATTCTCAGGCCCACTTGTGTCCCCTTCCTTAAAGGATCTGCTGCACACAGAGTCACAGCTTTACATCCCATCCAACAGATGGTGCTACTCCCAGGAATACTTGTGTCCCCTTCCTTAAAGCCTCTGCTGCACACAGAGTCACAGATTTACATCCCATCCAACAGATGGTGCTATTCCCAGGACCACTTGTGTCCCCTTCCTTAAAGGCTCTGCTCCACACAGAGTCACAGCTTTACATACAATCCAACAGATGGTGCTATTCCCAGGCCCACTTGTGTCCCCTTCCTTAAACGCTCTGCTGCACACAGAGTCACAGCTTTACATCCCATCCAACAGATGGTGCTATTCCAAGGCCCAATTGTGTCCCCTTCCTTAAATTATCTGTTGCACACAGAGTCACAGCTTTACATCCCATCCAACAGATGGTGCTATTCCCAGGCCCACTTGTGTCCCCTTCCTTAAATTATCTGTTGCACACAGAGTCACAGCTTTACATCCCATCCAAGAGATGGTGCTATTCCCAGGTCCACTTGTGTCCCCTTCCTTAAATTATCTGTTGCAAACAGAGTCACAGCTTTACATCCCATCCAACAGATGGTGCTATTCCCAGGCCCACTTGTGTCCCCTTCCTTAAACGCTCTGCTGCACACAGAGTCACAGTTTTACATCCCATCCAACAGATGGTGCTACTCCCATGAATACTTGTGTTTCCTTCCTTAAAGCCTCTGCTGCACACAGAGTCACAGATTTACATCCCATCCAACAGATGGTGCTATTCCCAGGCCCACTTGTGTCCCCTTCCTTAAACGCTCTGCTGCACACAGAGTCACAGTTTTACATCCCATCCAACAGATGGTGCTACTCCCATGAATACTTGTGTTTCCTTCCTTAAAGCCTCTGCTGCACACAGAGTCACAGATTTACATCCCATCCAACAGATGGTGCTATTCCCAGGACCACTTGTGTCCCCTTCCTTAAACGCTCTGCTGCACACAGAGTCACAGCTTTACATCCCATCCAACAAATGGTGCTATTCCCAGGCCCACTTGTGTCCCTTTCCTCAAATTATCTGTTGCACACAGAGTCACAGCTTTACATCCCATCCAACAGATGGTGCTATTCCCAGGTCCACTTGTGTCCCCTTCCTTAAATTATCTGTTGCAAACAGAGTCACAGCTTTACATCCCATCCAACAGATGGTGCTATTCCCAGGCCCACTTGTGTCCCCTTCCTTAAAGGCTCTGCTACACACAGAGTCACAGTTTTACATCCCATCCAACAGATGGTGCTATTCCCAGGCCCACTTGTGTCCCCTTCCTTAAAGGATCTGCTGCACACAGAGTCACAGCTTTACATCCCATCCAACAGATGGTGCTATTCCCAGGCCAACTTGTGTCCCCTTCCTTAAAGGCTCTGCTACACACAGAGTCACAGTTTTACATCCCATCCAACAGATGGTGCTATTCCCAGGCCCACTTGTGTCCCCTTCCTTAAATTATCTGTTGCAAACAGAGTCACAGCTTTACATCCCATCCAACAGATGGTGCTATTCACAGGCCCACTTGTGTCCCCTTCCTTAAAGGCTCTGCTACACACAGAGTCACAGTTTTACATCCCATCCAACAGATGGTGCTATTCCCAGGCCCACTTGTGTCCCCTTCCTTAAATTATCTGCTGCACACAGAGTCACAGGTTTACATCCCATCCAACAGATGGTGCTATTCCCAGGCCCACTTGTGTCCCCTTCCTTAAAGGCTCTGCTGCACACAGAGTCACAGCTTTACATCCCATCCAACAGATGGTGCTATTCCCAGGCCAAATTCTGTCCCCTTCCTTAAAGGCTCTGCTACACACAGAATCACAGTTTTACATCCCATCCAACAGATGGTGCTATTCCCAGGCCCACTTGTGTCCGCTTCCTTAAATTATCTGCTGCACACAGAGTCACAGGTTTACATCCCATCCAACAGATGGTGCTATTCCCAGGCCCACTTGTGTCCCCTTCCTTAAAGGATCTGCTGCACACAGAGTCACAGCTTTACATCCCATCCAACAGATGGTGCTATTCCCAGGCCAACTTGTGTCCCCTTCCTTAAAGGCTCTGCTACACACAGAGTCACAGTTTTACATCTCATCCAACAGATGGTGCTATTCCCAGGTCCACTTGTGTCCCCTTCCTTAAATTATCTGTTGCAAACAGAGTCACAGCTTTACATCCCATCCAACAGATGGTGCTATTCCCAGGCCCACTTGTGTCCCCTTCCTTAAAGGCTCTGCTACACACAGAGTCACAGTTTTACATCCCATCAACAGATGGTGCTATTCCCAGGCCCACTTGTGTCCCCTTCCTTAAATTATCTGCTGCACACAGAGTCACAGGTTTACATCCCATCCAACAGATGGTGCTATTCCCAGGCCCACTTGTGTCCCCTTCCTTAAAGGCTCTGCTGCACACAGAGTCACAGCTTTACATACAATCCAACAGATGGTGCTATTCCCAGGCCCACTTGTGTCCCCTTCCTTAAACGCTCTGCTGCACACAGTCACAGCTTTACATCCCATCCAACAGATAGTGCTATTCCCAGGTCCACTTGTGTCCCCTTCCTTAAATTATCTGTTGCAAACAGAGTCACAGCTTTACATCCCATCCAACAGATGGTGCTATTCCCAGGCCCACATGTGTCCCCTTCCTTAAAGGCTCCGCTACACACAGAGTCACAGTTTTACATCCCATCCAACAGATGGTGCTATTCCCAGGCCCACTTGTGTCCCTTTCCTTAAATTATCTGCTGCACACAGAGTCACAGGTTTACATCCCATCCAACAGATGGTGCTATTCCCAGGCCCACTTGTGTCCCCTTCCTTAAAGGATCTGCTGCACACAGAGTCACAGCTTTACATCCCATCCAACAGATGGTGCTATTCCCAGGCGAACTTGTGTCCCCTTCCTTAAAGGCTCTGCTACACACAGAGTCACAATTTTACGTCCCATCCAACAGATGGTGCTATTCCCAGGCCCACTTGTGTCCCCTTCCTTAAATTATCTGCTGCACACAGAGTCACAGGTTTACATCGCATCCAACAGATGGTGCTATTCCCAGTCCCACTTGTGTCCCCTTCCTTAAAGGCTCTGCTGCACACAGAGTCACAGCTTTACATCCCATCCAACAGATGGTGCTATTCCCAGGCCAACTTGTGTCCCCTTCCTTAAAGGCTCTGCTACACACAGAGTCACAGTTTTACATCCCATCCAACAGATGGTGCTATTCCCAGGCCCACTTGTGTCCCCTTCCTTAAATTATCTGTTGCAAACAGAGTCACAGCTTTACATCCCATCCAACAGATGGTGCTATTCCCAGGCCCACTTGTGTCCCCTTCCTTAAAGGCTCTGCTACACACAGAATCACAGTTTTACATCCCATCCAACAGATGGTGCTATTCCCAGGCCCACTTGTGTCCCCTTCCTTAAATTATCTGCTGCACACAGAGTCACAGGTTTACATCCCATCCAACAGATGGTGCTATTCCCAGGCCCACTTGTGTCCCCTTCCTTAAAGGATCTGCTGCACACAGAGTCACAGCTTTACATCCCATCCAACAGATGGTGCTATTCCCAGGCCAACTTGTGTCCCCTTCCTTAAAGGCTCTGCTACACACAGAGTCACAGTTTTACATCTCATCCAACAGATGGTGCTATTCCCAGGTCCACCTGTGTCCCCTTCCTTAAATTATCTGTTGCAAACAGAGTCACAGCTTTACATACCATCCAACAGATGGTGCTATTCCCAGGCCCACTTGTGTCCCCTTCCTTAAAGGCTCTGCTGCACACAGAGTCGCAGCTTTACATACCATCCAACAGATGGTGCTATTCCCAGGCCCACTTGTGTCCCCTTCCTTAAAGGATCTGCTGCACACAGAGTCACAACTTTACATCCCAACCAACAGATGGTGCTATTCCCAGGCCCACTTGTGACCCTTCCTTAAAGGCTCTGCTGCACACAGAGTCACAGCTTTACATCCCATCCAACAGATGGTGCTATTCCCAGGCCCACTTGTGTCCCCTTCCTTAAAGGCTCTGCTGCACACAGAGTCACAATTTTACATACCATCAAAGAGATGGTGCTATTCCCAGGCCCACTTGTGTCCCCTTCCTTAAAGGCTCTGCTACACACAGAGTCACAGCTTTACATCCCATCCAACAGATGGTGCTATTCCCAGGCCCACTTGTGTCCCCTTCCTTAAAGGCTCTGCTGCACACAGAGTCACAGCTTTACATTCCATCCAACAGATGGTGCTATTCCCAGGCCCACTTGTGTCCCCTTCGTTAAAAGCTCTGCTACACACAGAGTCACAGCTTTACATCCCATCCAACAGATAGTGCTATTCCCAGGCCCACTTGTGTCCCCTTCCTTAAAGGCTCTGCTAGACACAGAGTCACAGTTTTACATCCCATCCAACAGATGGTGCTATTCCCAGGCGCACTTGTGACCCTTCCTTAAAGGCTCTGCTGCACACAGAGTCACATCTTTACATCCCATCCAACAGATGGTGCTATTCCCAGGCCCACTTGTGTCCCCTTCCTTAAAGGCTCTGCTGCACACAGAGTCACAGCTTTACATCCCATCCAACAGATGGTGCTATTCCCAGGCCCACTTGTGTCCCCTTCCTTAAAGGCTCTGCTGCACACAGAGTCACAGCTTTACATCCCATCCAACAGATGGTGCTATTCCCAGGCCCACTTGTGTCCCCTTCCTTAAAGGCTCTGCTGCACACAGAGTCACAGCTTTACATCCCATCCAACAGATGGTGTTATTCCCAGGCCCACTTGTGTCCCCTTACTTAAAGGCTCTGTTGCACACAGAGCAAAATTTTACATCCCATCCAACAGATGGTGCTATTCCCAGGGCCACTTGTGTCCCCTTCCTTAAAGGCTCTGCTGCATACAGAGTCACAGCTTTACATCCCATCCAACAGATGGTGCTATTCCAAGGCTCACTTGTGTCCCCTTCCTTAAAGTCTCAGCTGCACACAGAGTCACAGCTTTACATCCCATCCAACAGATGGTGCTATTCCCAGGCCCACTTGTGTCCCCTTCCTTAAAGGCTCTGCTGCACACAGAGTCACAGCTTTACATCCCATCCAACAGATGGTGCTATTCCCAGGCCCACTTGTCTCCCCTTCCTTAAAGGCTCTGCTGCACACAGAGTCACAGCTTTATATTCCATCCAACAGATGGTGCTATTCCAAGGCCCACTTGTGTCCCCTTTCTTAAAGGCTCTGCTGCACACAGAGTCACAGCTTTACATCCTATCCAACAGATGGTGCTATTCCCAGGCCCACTTGTGTCCCCTTCCTTAAAGTCTCTGCTGCACACAGTCACAGCTTTACATCCCATCCAACAGATGGTGCTATTCCCAGGCCCACTTGTGTCCCTTCCTTAAAGGCTCTGCTGCACACAGAGTCACAGCTTTACATCCCATCCAACAGATGGTGCTATTCCCAGGCCCACTTGTGTCCCCTTCCTTAAAGGCTCTGCTGCACACAGAGTCACAGCTTTACATCCCTTCCAACAGATGGTGCTATTCCCAGGCCCACTTGTGTCCCCTTCCTTAAAGGCTCTGCTGCACACAGAGTCACAGCTTTACATCCCATCCAACAGATGGTGCTATTCCCAGGCCCACTTGTGTCCCCTTCCTTAAAGGCTCTGCTGCACACAGAGTCACAGCTATACATCCCATCCAACAGATGGTGCTATTCCCAGGCCCATTCCTGTCCCCTTCCTTAAAGGTTCTGCAGCACACAGTCACAGCTATACATCCCATACAACAGATGGTGCTACTCCCAGGCCCACTTGGGTCCCCTTCCTTAAAGGCTCTGCTGCACACAGTCTCAGTTTTAAATCCCATCCAACAGATGGTGCTATTCCAAGGCCCACTTGTGTCCCCTTCCTTAAACGCTCTGCTGCACACAGAGTCACAGCTTTACATCCCATCCAACAGATGGTGCTGTTCCCAGGCTCACTTGTGTCCCCTTCCTTAAAAGCTCTGCTTCACAAAGAGTCACAGCTTTACATCCAATCCAACAGATGGTGCTATTCCCAGGCTCACTTGTGTCCCCTTCCTTAAAGGATCTGCTTCACACAGAGTCACAGCTTTACATCCCATCCAACAGATGGTGCTATTCCCAGGCCCACTTGTGTCCCCTTCCTTAAAGGCTCTGCTGCACACAGAGTCACAGCTTTACATCCCATCCAACAGATGGTGCTATTCCCAGGCCCACTCCTGTCTCCTTCCTTAAAGGTTCTGCTGCACACAGAGTCAGAGCTATACATCCCATCCAACAGATGGTGCTACTCCCAGGGCCACTTGGGTCCCTTCCTTAAAGGCTCTGCTGCACACAGTCACAGTTTTAAATCCCATCCAACAGATGCTGCTATTCCCAGGCCCACTTGTGTCACCTTCCTTAAAGGCTCTGCTGCACACAGAGTCACAACTTTACATCCCATCCAACAGATGGTGCTACTCCCAGGACCACTTGTGTCCCCTTCCTTAAAGGCTCTGCTGCACACAGAGTCACAGCTTTACATCCCATCCAACAGATGGTGCTACTCCCAGGAATACTTGTGTCCCCTTCCTTAAAGCCTCTGCTGCACACAGAGTCACAGATTTACATCCCATCCAACAGATGGTGCTATTCCCAGGACCACTTGTGTCCCCTTCCTTAAAGGCTCTGCTCCACACAGAGTCACAGCTTTACATACAATCCAACAGATGGTGCTATTCCCAGGCCCACTTGTGTCCCCTTCCTTAAAGGCTCTGCTCCACACAGAGTCACAGCTTTACATCCCATCCAACAGATGGTGCTACTCCCAGGGCCACTTGGGTCCCCTTCCTTAAAGGCTCTGCTTCACACAGTCACAGTTTTAAATCCCATCCAACAGATGGTGCTATTCCCAGGCCCACTTGTGTCACCTTCCTTAAAGGCTCTGCTGCACACAGAGTCACAACTTTACATCCCATCCAACAGATGGTGCTATTCCCAGGCCCACTTGTGTCCCCTTCCTTAAAGGCTCTGCTTGCACACAGAGTCAGAGCTTTACATCCCATCCAACAGATGGTGCTACTCTCAGGACCACTTGTGTCCCCTTCCTTAAAGGCTCTGCTGCACAAAGAGTCTAAACTTTACATCCCATCCAACAGATGGTGCTATTCCCAGGCCCACTTGTGTCCCCTTCCTGAAAGGCTCTGCTGCACAGAGAGTCACAGCTTTACATCCCATCCAACAGATGGTGCTATTGTGTCCCCTTCCTTAAAGGGTCTGCTGCACACAGAGTCACAGGTTTACATCCCATCCAACAGATGGTGCTATTCCCAGGCCGACTTGTGTCCCCTTCCTTAAAGGCTCTACTGTACACAGAGTCACAGCTTTACATCCCATCCAACAGATGGTGCTATTCCCAGGCTCACTTGTGTCCCCTTCCTTAAAGGATCTGCTTCACACAGAGTCACAGCTTTACATCCCATCCAACAGATGGTGCTATTTCAAGGCCCACTTGTGTCCCCTTCCTTAAAGGTTCTGCTGCACACAGAGTCACAGCTATACATCCCATCCAACAGATGGTGCTACTCCCAGGCCCACTTGGGTCCCCTTCCTTTAAGGGTCTGCTGCACACAGTCACAGTTTTAAATCCCATCCAACAGATGGTGCTATTCCCAGGCCCACTTGTGTCACCTTCCTTAAAGGCTCTGCTGCACACAGAGTCACAGCTTTACATCCCATCCAACAGATGGTGCTATTCCAAGGCCCACTTGTGTCCCCTTCCTTAAACGCTCTGCTGCACACAGAGTCACAGCTTTACATCCCATCTAACAGATGGTGCTATTCCCAGGCCCACTTGTGGCCCCTTCCTCAAAGGCTCTGCTTCACACAGAGTTACAGCTTTACATCCCATCCAACAGATGGTGCTATTCCCAGGCTCACTTGTGTCCCCTTCCTTAAAGGATCTGCTTCATACAGAGTACCAACTTTACATCCCATCCAACAGATGGTGCTATTCCCAGGCCCACTTGTGTCCCCTTCCTTAAAGGCTCTGCTGCACACAGAGTCACAGCTTTGCATCTCATCCAACAAATGGTGCTATTTCAAGGCCCACTTGTGTCCCCTTCCTTAAAGGTTCTGCTGCACACAGAGTCACAGCTATACATCCCATCCAACAGATGGTGCTATTCCCAGGCCCACTCCTGTCCCCTTCCTTAAAGGTTCTGCTGCACACAGAGTCACAGCTATACATCCCATCCAACAGATGGTGCTACTCCCAGGCCCACTTGGGTCCCCTTCTTTAAAGGCTCTGCTGCACACAGTCACAGTTTTAAATCCCATCCAACAGATGGTGCTATTCCCAGGCCCACTTGTGTCACCTTCCTTAAAGGCTCTGCTGCACACAGAGTCACAGGTTTACATCCCATCCAACAGATGGTGCTACTCCCAGGACCACTTGTGTCCCCTTCCTTAAAGTCTCTGCTGCACACAGAGTCACAGCTTTACATCCCATCCAACAGATGGTGCTATTCCCAGGACCACTTGTGTCCCCTTCCTTAAAGGCTCTGCTCCACACAGAGTCACAGCTTTACATCCCACCCAACAGATGGTGCTACTCCCAGGACCACTTGTGTCCCCTTCCTTAAAGGCTCTGCTGCACACAGAGTCACAGCTTTACATCCCATCCAACAGATGGTGCTATTCCCAGGCCCACTTGTGTCCCCTTTCTTAAAGGCTCTGCTGCACACAGAGTCACAGCTTTACATCCCATCCAACAGATGGTGCTATTCCCAGGCCCACTTGTGTCCCCTTCCTTAAAGGCTCTGCTGCACACAGAGTCACAGCTTTACATCCCATTCAACAGATGGTGCTACTCCCAGGACCACTTGTGTCCCCTTCCTTAAAGGCTCTGCTGCACACAGAGTCACAGCTTGACATCCCATCCAACAGATGGTACTATTCCCAGGCCCACTTGTGTCCCCTTCCTTAAAGGCTCTGCTCCACACAGAGTCACAGCTTTACATCCCATCCAACAGATGGTGCTACTCCCAGGACCACTTGTGTCCCCTTCCTTAAAGGCTCTGCTGCACACAGAGTCACAGCTTGAGATCCCATCCAACAGATGGTGATATTCCCAGGCCCACTTGTGTCCCCTTCCTTAAAGGCTCTGCTGCACACAGAGTCACAGCTTTACATCCCATCCAACAGATGGTGCTATTCTCAGGCCCACTTGTGTCCCCTTCCTTAAAGGCTCTGCTGCACACAGAGTCACAGCTTTACATCCCATCCAACAGATGGTGCTATTCTCAGGCCCACTTGTGTCCCCTTCCTTAAAGGCTCTGCTGCACACAGAGTCACAGCTTTACATCCCATCCAACAGATGGTGCTATTCCAAGGCCCACTTGTGTCCCCTTCCTTAAAGTCTCAGCTGCACACAGAGTCACAGCTTTATATCCCATCCAACAGATGGTGCTATTCCCAGGCCCACTTTTGTCCCCTTCCTTAAAGGCTCTGCTGCACACAGAGTCACAGCTTTACATCCCTTCCAACAGATGGTGCTATTCCCAGGCCCACTTGTGTCCCCTTCCTTAAAGGCTCTGCTGCACACAGAGTCACAGCTTTACATCCCTTCCAACAGATGGTGCTATTCCCAGGCCCCTTTGTGTCCCCTTCCTTAAGGGCTCTGCTGCACACAGAGTCACAACTTTACATCCCATCCAACAGATGGTGCTATTCCCAGGCCCACTTGTGTCCCCTTCCCTAAAGATCTGCTGCACACAGAGTCACAGCTTTACATCCCATCCAACAGCTGGTGCTATTAACAGGCCCACTTGTGTCCCCTTCCTTAAAGGCTCTGCTGCACACAGAGTCACAGCTTTACATCCCATCCAACAGATGGTGCTATTCTCAGGCCCACTTGTGTCCCCTTCCTTAAAGGCTCTGCTGCACACAGAGTCACAGATTTACATCCCATCCAACAGATGGTGGTATTCCCAGGCCCACTTGTGTCCCCTTCCTTAAAGGCTCTGCTGCACACAGACACAGCTTTACATCCCATCCAACAGATGGTGCTATTCCCAGGCCCACTTGTGTCCCCTTCCTTAAAGGCTCTGCTGCACACAGAGTCACAGCTTTACATCCCATCCAACAGATGGTGCTATTCCCAGGCCCACTTGTGTCCCCTTCCTTAAAGGCTCTGCTGCACACAAAGTCACAGCTTTACATCCCATCCAACAGATGGTGCTATTCTCAGGCCCACTTGTGTCCCCTTCCTTAAAGGCTCTGCTGCACACAGAGTCACAGCTTTACATCCCATCCAACAGATGGTGCTATTCCCAGGCCCACTTGTGTCCCCTTCCTTAAAGGCTCTGCTGCACACAGACACAGCTTTACATCCCATCCAACAGATGGTGCTATTCCCAGGCCCACTTGTGTCCCCTTCCTTAAAGGCTCTGCTGCACACAGAGTCACAGCTTTACATCCCATCCAACAGATGGTGCTATTCCAAGGCCCACTTGTGTCCCCTTCCTTACTCAGGGCAGATTTGGGGTTTGACGGAGAAAACGTCCAAACACTGGCCCATGTGGGACTCAAACCTGGGAATTGCTGATTACGAGCCTGGTGCACTACTGACTGAGCCAATCCCTGCTTCTTTTCTCATTTGAAGAATGCTGTTGATTGTAATGATGTAATGATCATTATTAAACAAAATATATCTAATAATAAAATGATTTTGTTGCACTGAAATTTAAAAAACCTTTTTGGAACTTGATATTAAAGTCAGAATTGTTTCAAACAGCATCAGAGTTCTGGGTTGTTTTACCTCTGAGCGGCACCTTTTTGCACACCATGGGGTAAATGGCCAGGTCACATGGACCCCTAAGGCTCAGAGAAGGTTGGGGGAGGGGACCCACTGGAACAGCTGTTGGGAGACAGATGGTAGCCTCCCGTCAAGGCCATTCAGCGTGTTCTTTAACGTTGGGTTGTTTTACCTCTGAGCAGCAATTTTTTGCACACCATGGGCTAAATGGCCAGGTCACATGGACCCCCGATGTCTCAGAGAAGGTTGGGGGAGGGGACCCACTGGAACAGCTGTTGGGAGACAGATGGTAGCCTCCCGTCAAGGCCATCCAGCGTGTTCTTTAACGTTGGGTTGTTTTACCTCTGAGCGGCACTTTTTTGCACATCATGGGCTAAATGGCCAGGTCACATGGACCCCGAAAGCTCAGAGAAGGTTGGGGGAGAGGACCCACTGGAACAGCTGTTGGGAGACAGATGGTAGCCTCCCGTCAAGGCCATCCAGCGTGTTCTTTAACGTGCACAGGGTGTGGCTCTCCTGCACACGGGGACACGGCTTAACGTCCCATCCGACGGACGGCGGCCTTTACAAGTCCATCGGTGTCCCCTATTGATCGTGGGCAGGGCGGGGAATTTTGCGGAGATAAATCTCAACGCTGACCCAGCTGGGACTCGAACCTGGGAACTACAGATTACGAGCCTGGCGCGCTACCGACTGAGCCCCCCCCCGCCCCCCCAAACAGCATCAGAAGACAACAACCTATATTAAATGCATTAACAGCACCTTAGATATTTAAATAGATGAAAAAAATGGAATCCAAACAATAGTTAAAAAAATATAGATGATATCACAGCGTTACCTGCTGCTCTCTTAACATTGGTAAATCAATAAATATTTTGCGGAAAATTTTTTTTGCCGATATAGGGGAAAATTAAAATTAGCGGCAAAAAGATAGGCATGTTTCTGGATAGAACATCTCCAGAAACATACTCTGGCATGTTTGTGGAGAGATGCGGGTTCATATCCTGTATGTCGGTGAAAATTTTTTCTGCAAAATATTTAGGGGCAGGGGTGGCTAAGTCGGTAGCGCGCCAGGCTCGTAATCTGTAGTTCCCAGGTTCGAGTCCCAGCTGGGTCAGCGTTGAGATTTATTTCCGCAAAACTCCCTGCCCACGGTCAGTAGGGGACACCGATGGGCTTGGAAAAGCCGTCGTCCGTCGGATGGGACGTTAAGCCGTGGCCCCGTGTGTGGGAGGGCCATACCCTGTGCACGTTAAAGAACACGCTGGATGGCCTTGACGGGAGGCTACCATCTGTCTCCCAACAGCTGTTCTAGTGGGTCCCCTCCCACAACCTTCTCTGAGCCTTCGGGGTCCATGTGACCTGGCCATTTAGCCCATGGTGTGCAAAAAAGTGCCGCTCAGAGGTAAAACTACCGAACGTTAAAGAACCCGCTGGATGGCCTTGACGGGAGGCTACCATCTGTCTCCCAACAGCTGTTCCAGTGGGTCCCCTCCCCCAACCTTCTCTGAGTCTTCGGGGTCCATGTGACCTGGCCATTTAGCCCATGGTGTGCAAAAAAGTGCCGCTCAGAGGTAAAACAACTCAACGTTAAAGAACACGCTGGATGGCCTTGATGGGAGGCTACCATCTGTCTCCCAACAGCTGTTCCAGTGGGTCCCCTCCCCCAACCTTCTCTGAGCCTTCGGGGTCCATGTGATCTGGCCATTTAGCCCATGATGTGCAAAAAAGTGCCGCTCAGAGGTAAAACAACCCAACCCAACTCTGCAAAATATTTATTGATTTATCAAAGCCAAAAGAGAAACAGGCAACGCTGTGATTATCATCTATGTTTAAATCATTAATAACGCTAAATAGCATGATGAGACTATTATTTATTTACATCTTACTCTGTGCAATATAAACGTAATAGTCGCCACCCGAGATCGTAAAGGCACCAATGGTTGGCCCGAAAATCTCAGTGATAGAGTTTAGTCTTAAAATTAGCAGAAAGAAGACAAGAGCTGGTATTAGTTCAACTGGAAGAATAGTCTGGCATGTTTCTGCAGAGATGCAAATCCTGTATGCCGGCAAAAAGTTTTCCCCCAAAATATTTATTGAGTTATAAAAAATGCCAAAAACAAACTAACAATTCTGCTAACCAAATATACAACAAATTAAAGTAAACAAATTAGCAAATAGGAAGTAGCAAAGAAAATGATGCTGATGATGGCCACCCAGTGATTCCCAACCTTTTCTGGACCATCGCCCCCTTTAGAAGAGAACAAAAATTTCAACGCCCCCCCCCTAGTCCATAATAGTTAATTTTATATGAATTAAAATATTGTTGCATATTATCTGTACCTAATTTATCTGTTTATTTATCTATTAAAAATCATAATACCGCCCCCATGGAAGGCTCCAGCACCCACTGGGGGGCGGTATCGCCCCCGTCGGGAATCTATGGACTAAGCAGAAAAAACTATTATGTAAAGAACACGTAAACTCTCAAAGTTCAGCTAATAAAATTGGCACATTAAAATCCAAAAAGAATTAAACCTGTAAAAATAAGAACTTCAATATTAAAAGTTAATTTGATAGAACAGCTAGTTAAGGCTAATTCTGCATATAAAATAATGATAATAAACTACAAATAGCAAAATAATTAATCGCAAAACATCATAACTAAAAGTAAAGCTATACTTTTTTATTCAGGTCTGTTTATTAAAAAGTCTCATTAAAATAAATAATAATTAATATAATCTTTCTTAGAAAATAAAACTGGGAACTACAAAAATTAATTCTTCAATTTTATGTGTCGATACATACCTCAAGAGTTGGTAACTTACAGATTGGTTGTAGCCTATGAAGTTCAGTCTAGCTAATCTAAATCGTGGTTAAGTGACAATTTAATATTTATCAAATTAAACCAGAAACACAATTAAAAATACCTTCTTGCTCAGAAAATAATTAAAATAACTGAACGTTCTCTGTCACTGAGAGTGGGGGCGGGGGTGGCTCAGTCGGTAGCGCACCAGGCTCGTAATCTGTAGTTCTCAGGTTCGAGTCCGAGCTGGGTCAGCGTTGAGATTTATCTCCGCAAAATTCCCCGCCCTGCCCACGGTCAGTAGGGGACACCGATGGGCTTGGAAAGGCCGCCGTCCGTCGGATGGGACGTTAAGCCGTGGCCCCGTGTGTGGGAGAGCCATAGCCTGGGCACGTTAAAGAACACGCTGGATGGCCTTGACGGGAGGCTACCATCTGTCTTCCAACAGCTGTTCCAGTGGGTCCCCTCCCCCAACCTTCTCTGAGCCTTCAGGGTCCTTGTGACCTGGCCATTTAGCCCATTATGTGCAAAAAAGTGCCGCTCAGAGGTAAAACAACCCAACGTTAAAGAACACGCTGGATGGCCTTGACGGGAGGCTACCATCTGTCTCCCAACAGCTGTTCCAGTGGGTCCGCTCCCCCAACCTTCTCTGAGCCTTTGGGGTCCATTTAGCCATGCCATTAGGCCCTGGCCATTTAGCCCATGGTGTGCAAAAAAGTGTCGCTCAGAGCTAAAACAACCCAACTTTGTAGATCAGCAGCTAGTAACTCGATGCCAAAGCACCTGGAAAGTTATCTGAAGTTGGTTCATATTTTAACAATCCACCGTTACGATAAGGAATGCATGAGTACTTAATTGTAATGACTCGTTTTAGGTTTAGCCTCTTGGCATTGTGGATTAAGTCATTGTCTCTCAGTATCATTTGCCGATTTCCCTTGGGGTCTTCAGTTCAATCCCAGCCTGGGGAAACCCAATCTCGGCATGATGTGTGCTCTCTTAGCAGAGCTGCCAAAGTCTGATTTGGCTAAAAAGCAGTGTTCAGAGATTCAGATGGATTTTTTTCACACAGCCACTGTTATTTTTAAAAAATTAATGAGTTGAATTCAGAAGTTGATCCCTTGCTCTTTGCCTAATGGGCAGCATGAATCAAAATGATGAAGAGAAATGAAGAGTATTGTTAAAGTAGGGAAATAGATGGCAACAGAAGTAAAATTGGCTCTCCATTGAGGTCAAGGTTCTCTTCATGGTTGTATAGTATGGCCTCGACCTTAATTTGAAGTCCCTGAGATTAAGAGTTTATAAATGTGGAGGGTTGGGTTGGGTTGTTTTACCTCTGAGCGGCACTTTTTTGCACACCATGGGCTAAATGGCCAGGTCACATGGACCCCGAAGGCTCAGAGAAGGTTGGGGGAGGGGACCCACTGGGGCAGCTGTTGGGAGACAGATGGTAGCCTCCCGTCAAGGCCATCCAGCGTGTTCTTTAACGTGCACAGGATATGGCTTTCCCGCACATGGGGCCACGGCTTAACGTCCCATCCGACAGACGGTGGCCTTTGCAAGCCCGTCGGTGTCCCCTACTGACCGTGGGCAGGGCGGGGAATTTTGCGGAGATAAATCTCAACGCTGACCCAGCTGGGACTCGAACCTGGGAACTACAGATTACGAGCCTGGCGCGCTACCGACTGAGCCACCCCCGCCCCACTGATTGAAGGCAGGGAAGAGTTTTGCAGAGATAAATCTCAGTGGTGGGCCTCAAATCTGGAACTGTAGATTACAAGCCTGGCATGCTGACTGAGCCACGCCTGCCTCATTCTGTTAGGAGAGATGATTGCTTCCAGTCAAGGCAATCCAGCGTGTTCTTTAACATGCACAATGCATGACTCTCCACGTAGGGCCATGGCTTAACATCTCATCCAGCGGATGGTGGTATTTAAAAGCTCATCTGTGTCCCTGGGTGGGGAGTTTTGCAGAGATAAATCTCAATGCTGGTTCAGGTGGGACTCAAACCTGGGAGGGGCGGGGGTGGCTCAGTCGGTAGTGTGCCAGGCTCGTAATCTGTAGTTCCCAGGTTCAAGTCCCAGCTGGGTCAGCGTTGAGATTTATCTCCGCAAAATTCCCCGCCCTGCCCACGGTCAGTATTGGACGCCGATGGGCTTGGAAAGGCCGCCGTCCGTCGGATGGGACGTTAAGCCGTGGCCTCATGTGCGGGAGAGCCATACCCTGTGCACGTTAAAGAACACGCTGGATGGCCTTGACGGGAGGCTACCATCTGTCTCCCAATAGCTGTTCCAGTGGGTCCCCTCCCCCAACCTTCTCTGAACCTTCGGGATTTATGTGACCTGTCCATTTACCCCATGGTGTGCAAAAAAGTGCCGCTCAGAGGTAAAACAACCCAACGTTAAAGAACACGCTGGATGGCCTTGACGGGAGGCTACCATCTGTCTCCCAACAGCTGTTCCATTGGGTCCCCTCCCCCAACCTTCTCTGAACCTTCGGGATTTATGTGACCTGTCCATTAAGCCCATGGTGTGCAAAAAACTGCCGCTCAGTGGTAAAACAATCCAACCCAACCCAAACCTGGGAACTGCAGATTACAAGCCTGGTGCACTACCGACTGAGCCATCCCCACCCCTAATTTGCTGTTTTAATCAACTTATGGACCAATAGAGTTTACACAATCTGATTGACACGTCCTGTAATTAAGAACAGCAATTAACATAAGTCTTCCTCTTAAGTATTTTCATTGCTATATCAGTCTAATATCAAAACTAAGCAAACTATCTACCAAGTTCAACATTATAAAAATGTTCTTTAACAAATTCTTAATTATTGATTGGCTGTTAAACTTAGATGATTTAAATTACATTTCTGTTCTAAATGAATTTAATTCGTTTTTGAACCTCAGATGTAATTTCACATAAACAATTATTAATTTAAAATGAGAATGATCTATGAAACCATTCAGGAATTACTGCAAAACAATTAAGTATAAAAGTTCCAACAAAATTAAAGACTGTTGTTTACTTGGTCAATTAAAAGGATGTACAACTTATAATTAAGAATGTGAACAATTAATTCCTCTGAATTATTTTCTGATATGCTACGGAGAGAGTAAAACTAACGTGTAAAAACACATTACACAATTTCTTTCGAAAATCAGTAAAAAAACAATATTAACAATTTAAAATAATTTAAAGTTCTCTGTCATTGAGCAATAAAATTTTAGAGTTTATCCTTCAAACTATTTGCATGTTGAAAGTTCTTAGGAGAAAACTCTCAGAAGCTTTTCGGAGCAAAGACATCGCTCCGTCTTCAGTGAAAGTGATGCTATGTAATGACGTTAGGTCCGTTTAGACAAAGAGCTTCCTTCCGCATGTCGTGTAGGGTGATTCCAGTGTCTCGGTTGCAGGTGGGGACGGACGAGGTCATTATTTCAATAGCCGAGACATTGGAATCACCCTACACGACATGCGGATAGAAGCGCTTTGTCTAAACAGACCCAACGTCAGTTGTTTGGGTTGGATTGTTTTACCTCTGAGCGGCACTTTTTTGCACACCATGGGCTAAATGGCCAGGTCACATGGACCCCGAAGGCTCAGAGAAGGTTGGGGGAGGGGACCCACTGGAACAGCTGTTGGGAGACAGATGGTAACCTCCCGTCAAGGCCATCCAGCGTGTTCTTTAACGTTGGGTTGTTTTACCTCTGAGTGGCACTTTTTTGCACACCATGGGCTAAATGGCCAGGTCACATGGACCCCGAAGGCTCAGAGAAGGTTGGGGGAGGGGACCCACTGGAACAGCTGTTGGGAGACAGATGGTAACCTCCCGTCAAGGCCATCCAGCGTGTTCTTTAACGTTGGGTTGTTTTACCTCTGAGTGGCACTTTTTTGCACACCATGGGCTAAATGGCCAGGTCACATGGACCCCGAAGGCTCAGAGAAGGTTGGGGGAGGGGACCCACTGGAACAGCTGTTGGGAGACAGATGGTAACCTCCCGTCAAGGCCATCCAGCGTGTTCTTTAACGTGCACAGGGTATGGCTCTCCCGCACACCGGGCCACGGCTTAACGTCCCATACGACGGACGCCGGCCTTTCCAAGCCCATCGGTGTCCCCTACTGACCGTGGGCAGGGCGGGGAATTTTGCGGGTTGGGTTGTTTTTCCTCGGAGCGGCACTTTTTTGCGCACCATGGGCTAAATGGCCAGGTCACATGGACCCCGAAGGCTCAGAGAAGGTTGGGGGAGGGGACCCACTGGAACAGCTGTTGGGAGACAGATGGTAGGCTCTCGTCAAGGCCAGCCAACGTGTTCTTTAACGTGTACAAGGTATGGCTCTCCCGCACACAGGGCCACGGCGTAACGTCCCATCCGACGGACGGCGGCCTTTCCAAGCCCATCGGTGTCCCTTACTGACCGTGGGCAGGGCGGGGAATTTTGCGGAGATAAATCTCAACCCTGACCCAGCTGGGACTCGAACCTGGGAACTACAGATATCCAACATCAGTACATAGCATCACTTTCACAGAAGACGGAGCGTTGTCTTTGCTCCGAAAAGCTTCTGAGAGTTTTCCCCTAAGAACTTTCAACATCCAAATAGTTTGAAGGATAAACTCTAAAATTTTATTGCTCAATGACAGAGAATTTTAAATTATTTTAAATTAATTTTTGAGCAAGAAGTTCTTTTTAATTGTATAACATTAACAACATTTTACAATGGGGATTAAAGCCATCATTTGAAAATCCTTCAAAGCATATATTTATCAAAAAGTAAATAACATTTACCTCTCTCTTTTCTAATTCCTGAACTAACATTTCTAATTGTGCCTGAAATCTCTCTCTCTCCACAGCAAAGCCTTTAACTTCATCTTGGGCTTTTTCAAATTGTTTCCTTAACTGTTGTGCTTCGTGGGTCATTTTTTGTGTTTCTGTTTTTTGCCTTTCTAATTCATTCCGGAGTTTCTCTAATTCCCTTTCACTCTGAGTAGCTTTGCCAGACAATTTCTGGGATCTTGCCTGCTCTGCCTTAAGCTGTTTATTCTGCTCTCTTGATTTAGCTAGTTCGATATTTGAATCTTCCAACTGTTTATGTATCGTAGCTAGAGCATCTAGTGAACGCTCGAGCTCTGTACGTAGATCTTGATTCTCGTTCACAGTCTCTTGTAGTTGGCCTTCCATTTTTTGCAGTTCGTTTTGAAAATGTTGTATTTCCTGTCGAGCTTTATCCATCTCTGATTTTGACAGCTGCTGAAATTCTTGAGTTTTGCCAACTGTGGTTCTAGTGCGTTCTAATTCCGTTTGATATTCCTGAACTTGACGTTGAAGTGTATCACGATCTTCTAAAGTCCTACGAAGCTCATTTTGTGCGCGATCTAATTTTTCTTGCAATTTTGTTACTTCTAACTTCATTTTGTCACATTCACTTCGCATTTTTTCTTGACTTTCCTGAAATCGAGTCACATAATTTTCTGCATCTTCCATGTCCTGTTTTAATCGATCGATTTCCATTTGTAAGCGACTGTTCTCTGATAATGTCCTCTGAACTTCAGATTCTGATTTACTTAACAATTGTTTCAGTCGGACACTTTCATTTTGTGTGTATTCTAAATCTTTTTGAGATTGTTTTTGAATTTCTAATTGTGAACGTGTTTGATTCACAGATGCTTGCAAAGTTTGTACCTCAGTCTGTAAAGCATCTCTCTCATCTCGTGTTTTTAACAATTCAACTTGAACTCGCTCTAACCTATCTCTCATCCTTTCAATATCTTTCATTTCCCTTTCGATTTCTTGTTTGGATCTTTCGTCAACAGAAGTGGTCTTTTCTATTTTACTCTGCACAATGTCTGCTTCTTTCTGCAACGTATCCACCTCTGACTGCTGCTTTGTTTTTAATTCTTGTAATCGCTTTAATTCTTCCATGGCTGTTTCATACTTGTCTTTTACTTTCTCAATTTCAATATGCAATCTTTCTACCTCAGCATTGTGTTTTTCTCTTTCTTGAAGTGTGACTCCTTTATCGATCCTCAATTTATCAAGCTCTGATTGCAACTTTTGAAAATCTGAAGCCATCAATTCTTTTTGCAGATTAGACTTTTCCAAATCAACAACTACCTTCTCATACTTATCTTTTACTTTTTCCATATCAATTCGTAATCTTTCAAATTCTACTTGGGATTTTTCTTGTGAAGAATGATACTTGGACATTTGAACTTGATATCGTTCCAATTCAGATTGTACATTTTCTCTTTCTGACTGAACTCTATCCTTTTCTGTTTGACTTCTTCTCAATTCTGCTTGTGACCGATCTAATTTTTCATATACTTTTTCTAATTCCACTTGCAATCGAGCTAATTCTTCTTGTGATTTTTCGTGATTCGTTTGAGTCTTGCCAACATGACTTTGTATTCTTTCTAATTCTATTGACATATGATCAACGTCAGCTTGAAGTTTATCTCTTTCTGACTGTATTCGACGTAACTCTATCTGTGATTTTTCATGCCTATCACGCATTACTTCTAACTCCATCTGGCAACGTTCTAAATCCACCCGCATTTTTTCTTCAGATTCTTTTGTCTTAGATAACTGAGAATAATTTCTTGCATACATATCTTTCAAGGATTCAAACTCATCTAGGGATTTCCGTGTATCTTCTTTAGTCTTATTTGCAATAACATGAGCTTTTTCGACTTCTAAATTCATTCGATCTAGCTCTGCTTGTGTTTGTTCAAGTTTAGACTGAAGTTTGTAAGTTTCACTTTGTGATCTTTCCAGTTTCTCCAAAAGTTTTTCGTATTCAACTCTAGAAATCTCTCTGTCTTCAGCCGCTTTTTGTAGCTGCTGCTGCAATTTTTCTTGCTTTTCTCTTAGTACTCTAAGTTCAGCCTGAGATGTATCATAATCTACATGATATTTTTCAAGTTGGTTCTGAGTTTTTTCAAATCTGTCTCTAATCACTTCAAATTCAGCATGCGCATTTTCCTTATCTTTTTGAGTTTTATTCAGCTGCGTTTGGAGAAGATCAACTTTTTCTTGAAGCTTTTCGATCTCACTATGGAAGACATCTTTTTCTTTTTGAAGGCGTTGTAGTTGCGTCTGAGCACGATCATACTTTTCCCTAACCTTTTCCATTTCTTGATGAGACGTTTCTTTATCCTTTTGCAAACGTTGCAACTGATTCTGAATCTGATTCACTTGCATCTGAAGTCCCTCAGATTCACATTGTGCTCTTTCCCTTTCTGATTGGAGTCGACGAATTTCTGCATTAGACTTATCTAATTTCTCTTGGGTACGATCAGTATCTAACTGTGCTTTGTCTAGAGAAGCTTGTGTCTTTTCGTGTTGTAACTGTGTTTTACTAAGGCTTGTCTGGACACGTTCTAACTCCGTTCTTAATTTTTCGGCTTCTGTCAAAGCAGCATCGCGTTCAGCATGTGAACGACCCATTGCAGTCTGGACCCTATCGTACTCTTCTTGTAAACTCTCCTTCTCTACCTGAGAATTTTCTAGTTTTGCTTTTAAGCGATATATTTCACCTTGCGACCTCTCCACTTTCTCTTGAAGCTGCTCTACTTCTCCTCGTGCTCTATCTTGCTCAGCTTGGTTCATTCTTAATTCCGCTTGCGCTCGTCGCAATTCAGATTGGACTTTTTCTAACCTTTCTTGAAGTCTATCTACTTCCTCTGACTGAAACAACTGAGATTTTCCTAAAGAGTTCTGTGACCTTTCCAACTCTCCTTTAATTCTTTCTACCTGTTCCCTTAAACGTTCATTTTCTAATGAATGCCAAGAATGCTCTTTTTTCCCTCTGTCCCATTCTCCTTGTAGTTTATTCATTTCACTCTGTATCTTTTCCAGTTCAGCTCTCGCTTGACCTAATTCTGACTGAGAATTTTCCAGTTTCACTTCAACTCGATCTTTTTCAGCAGCTGCTTTTTCAAGCCTCACCTGCAACTTTTCCATTTCGCTTTCTAAAGCATGCATTTTCATTTTATATTCTGCAATTTCTCTTTCGTGAAGCTCTCGCTCTTCGTTACGATCTTGTTCTGCACGATCTCTTTGTTCTCTCAGCTGTTGTATTTGTTTGTCTTTATCAGTAATTGCTTCTTCAAGGCTAGACAAAGCCCCCTCTGATGAAGAATGATGAGCCTGCATGGCCGTTAGCCTTGCTCGAGCCATGTCCACTTGGTTATCTTTTTCTTTTAGCAGATCTTCAAGATTTTCAATCTGGAAAACAATATTACATTCAAATTAATAAACATAACAAATTTCCAAAGTACTTTCTGTTAAAATATTAATGAAAACAGATTACAAATATATATACAGGGTGAATCTGAAAAAGTGGGCAAAACTTTACGAGGTGGTAGAACGCAGCTATACGAGCAATATTCGTCATAGAATGTATGGTCGGAACGCAAGCGGTGAGAAGTTAAAAGGTAGTTTTCCACTGTCACATTTAAAGAATGAACACAAGAAGGAGAGGACATACTTCAGAAAACATTTTATTAACAGGAATGTAATTGAGGTACATGCTCAAAGAAATTGCTCAAAAGAGCTGCCGCCAGCTGTAATGCAGGCGGTAACACCTGCGGGATAGGGACCGACGCTCATTTGCGAAGACACCAGGCATTTCCCGAATATCGCCGGCAACAACGGCGATCCTGGCGAATAGATCCATATCGGTTTCAATGGGGCACTCGTAGATTAGGATTTTCATATGGCCCCACCGTACACAAAGTGAATATCCGCCATTTCGTGGTTAGTATAACCAGCCATCCTCTCGGCAATCCACGGTAGAAATGCCGTTGGGTGCGAGGACCGACCCTTTTATACCATTTCCAATGCCACCTAGTGGCTCGCCGTTTGCGTTCCGACCATACATTCTATGACGAATATTGCTCGTATAGCTGCGTTCTACCACCCCGTAAAGTTTTGCCACTTTTTCAGATTCACCCTGTATATATCTGTTGCATTCAAATTTGATAAACAAATTTCAACTGATTTTGCAAAAATAGGTTAAAATGTTTTTACAATAGGACAAAATACATGCTACAATCATGGCTATAGCTCGGAAGCTGCTTACAGTTAAAAATATACAAACATATGACTTAACTTCACTATAGGAATAAACTTATTTCAATCTTTATATATTAAAATTTGGCGCTGATTAAAAAAACCTTTAACTCATTCCACTCTAAATTCTTCTCTGTATATAATCTGTGTAGTTCCATTCTAATTTATTTTCCAAATAACAAAAACGGAATGCAAGTAACATATTACAAAAGTACTCTCTGTACACAAGCTTTAACCATATAAATTTTGGTCATGTTTCCTTGTAATATATTTATATAACTCTAGTAGAATGTGTAGGAGGACATTCGAAATCAAAACTATTCAGTGGCAAAGTGTTCAATATGACTTCATACTATTGGAAAAAAATGATTGCAAATTTGCTTATTTAAAAACAGTAACCTCATTAGGATATGATATTGGAAAAAAATGATTGCAAATTTGCTTATTTAAAAACAGTAACCTCATTAGGATATGATATTGGAAAAAAATGATTGCAAATTTCCTTATTTAAAAACAGTAACCTCATTAGGATATGATATTGGAAAAAAACGATTGCAAATTTCCTTATTTAAAAACAGTAACCTCATTAGGATATGATATTGGAAAAAAATGATTGCAAATTTGCTTATTTAAAAACAGTAACCTCATTAGGATATGATATTGGAAAAAAATGATTGCAAATTTGCTTATTTAAAAACAGTAACCTCATTAGGATATGATATTGGAAAAAAATGATTGCAAATTTGCTTATTTAAAAACAGTAACCTCATTAGGATATGATATTGGAAAAAAATGATTGCAAATTTGCTTATTTAAAAACAGTAACCTCATTAGGATATGATATTGGAAAAAAATGATTGCAAATTTGCTTATTTAAAAACAGTAACCTCATTAGGATATGATATTGGAAAAAAAGATTGCAAATTTGCTTATTTAAAAACAGTAACCTCATTAGGATATGATATTGGAAAAAAATGATTGCAAATTTGCTTATTTAAAAACAGTAACCTCATTAGGATATGATATTGGAAAAAAATGATTGCAAATTTCCTTATTTAAAAACAGTAACCTCATTAGGATATGATATTGGAAAAAAATGATTGCAAATTTGCTTATTTAAAAACAGTAATCTCATTAGGATATGATATTGGAAAAAAATGATTGCAAATTTGCTTATTTAAAAACAGTAACCTCATTAGGATATGATATTGGAAAAAAATGATTGCAAATTTGCTTATTTAAAAACAGTAATCTCATTAGGATATGATATTGGAAAAAAATGATTGCAAATTTGCTTATTTAAAAACAGTAACCTCATTAGGATATGATATTGGAAAAAAATGATTGCAAATTTGCTTATTTAAAAACAGTAATCTCATTAGGCTCTGAGCTCTGATTATGGATCCTGATTTTGCTGCACAGGTGGGCTTCTGTGGAGGGAAAATCTTCCGCTGTGTTTTCTGTTTGTTTGTGGGTTGACAGCCCCAAGTGAATAGATTCACAGGATATGTTTATCAGCTGGTGGATAATCCTGAGCAGAAGTCATCGCAGGCACCTGAACTCTTTGCTTCTATTGGCATCGTCAAATTCTACATTGGAGGAAGTCTTCCAGTGTAGATGGCTTTAGCCTTTAGTAGTGGGGGAACGGGTCTTTGCTCCATGTCTCCGATTAGGGGGCTGTTTGATATTGTCGGCATTCCCTCTCTCAATAAACATAGTTTCTTTAAACATCCCACTAACCATTTTCTTTCCATAGGTAGTTGGAATGTGAGGACTCTGCACAGAGCATTTTCTCTTGATGTCCTCACACAAGAATTCCACCATTATAATTTAGATATTCTCGGCTTGCAAGAGACCAGATGGACAGATAAAGGTCAGATTCTTAAAAATAATCTTAAATTTCTCTTTTCAGGGAGGGACGACAATAAGCATCACCAAGGCGTGGGTCTGCTTCTCAGCAGACACGCTAGTGATGCTCTTCTAGGATATGAGTGCATTAATGAAAGGTTTCTTACAGCAAAATTTCAGACAAGCGTTAAAGACTTGAATGTTATCTGCTGTTATGCCCCCACTGAGGATGCCGATGAGGATGAGAAGGATAGGTTTTATGAACAACTTCAGGATATTTTGAATTCTGTCAAGAAAGGAGATATTACCCTTGTTCTTGGTGACTTCAATGCCAAAGTTGGAACTGACTCTAACCTTTGGGGAGGAGTAATAGGCCCTTTTGGTATTGGTAGCTGCAATGGCAATGGGCAACGTCTCCTACAGGTAAGTAAACTCAATGGATTCAGAATAACTAACACTTATTACAAACACCGCGACATACATAAGTACACATGGGTTTCACCTGATGGGCTGCATAAGAATATGATTGATTACATATTAATTAACAGCAAATGGGCTAGTTCTGTTAGGAATACCAGGGCATATAGGGGAACTGAAATTGGATCTGACCATTACCTAGTTAAAAGTGTGTTGCAACTTAAACTTAAAAAGTGTTGTGCTAGGGTTAAAAAATTTACTTTTAATACTGAAGCTCTGAAAGATCCAGTTATAGCCAAAGCTTACCATGATAGGTTACTTAGTCATTATGACAGTCATGGTTTGCTTACTACTGAAGTTGAGGAAGAATGGGATCATTTTAAACAGGCTTTTTTGGACACTAACAGTACTCTTTTAGGAAAGAAGGAGCAGAAGAGACAGAATTATCTGAGTGATAAGGCACTTGAGCTTATTTCGGAAAGAAAGAACTGCAGGAATGTTTTTAATCAATACCCTACTAGTCCTAATAGAAAGCATTACAGATAACTTAATAAACGAGAAAAAGATCAGTTAGCTGCTGATAAGAATCTTTGGCTTGATAGTTTGGCTGACAAAGCCGAGGAAGCAGTTAGACAGCACAACAGCAGAGAGCTGTAACAGATAGTTAATGTTTTGTGTGGTAGAAAACGGACAGGTATACAAGGATTGAAGGATAAACAAGGTAAGGTTATAGAAGGGGAGGATTCTGTCATGGCTAGGTGGGCTGAGCATTTCAGTGATGTTCTAAACAATGTAGTTAGTTCTACTCCCATTGTTTGTAATGATGATAGATGCATTGGTGGCTTTAATGTTGGCCCTAAAACACAATCTGAAGTTATTTTGGCTGTTTCTAAACTTAAACTACATAAATCCCCAGGGGTAGATGAAATTACTACCGAAATTCTTAGAGCTGGGAATGTTTCGGTTACCACTTGGATGACTGAAATTCTGAATATCTTTTATGATAAAGGCATGGTTCCTAAGGATTTTACCAGAGCTATTGTTATCCCTATTTTCAAAAAAGGTGATCGCAGTTCTTGTGATAACTATAGGGGTATCAGCCTACTCTCTGTTCCAGGTAAAGTTCTTTCCATGATTGTGCTTAATAGAATTAAGAATCTGGTTGACAGTCAATTGCGTGATGAGCAATGTGGATTCAGAAGTGGTAGGGGATGTGTGGATCAGATATTTTCACTTAGGCAGATTCTTGAGAAATGTTTAGAGTTTCAGAAACCTTTGGTTGCTAGTTTTGTTGATTTCAAAAAGGCTTTCGACTCTGTTGATCGTCATAATTTGTGGTTGATTGTGAGATCATATGGTATACCTGACAAGTTAGTTAACATAATGAAAGCTCTCTATAATAACACTGAGTCGTGTGTGAGAGTTGGTAAGGCTTGTAGCAATTGGTTTAGCATTACTTCTGGTGTTCGACAAGGGTGCATTTTGTCTCCTTTTCTCTTTAGCTTGGTTATTGATTATGTTATGCGAAATTCACTTCAAGGGAAAGATTTTGGCCTTAAATGGACTGGAGATGCGAAAATTTCTGATTTAGATTATGCTGATGATTTAGCCCTTTTGGCAAATGATGTTGATGAGATGAACTCTTTCATTCGAGCTGTTGATGAGACTGGTAGTAGAGTAGGTTTGGTTATAAACAGAGAGAAAACTAAAGTGATGAAAATTGGTCAGGCAGGCTGTGATTCAGTTAATCTGAATGGTTGCAGTCTTGAGCAGGTGTCACAGTTTAATTATCTTGGGAGCTATGTAACAGATAATGGTGATGAGCGGCATGAGATTAACAGACGAATAGGGATTGCTGCCGGGACTTTTAAGAATATATGGAGAGTGTGGAGAAATCGGCGTATACACCTAAAGACTAAAATTAGGCTGTATAATAGTTTGGTTCTTTCTAGGGTTAGTTATGGTAGTGAAACTTGGACACTTTGTAAACAAGATAACAAGAAACTAGATGCTTTTGATTCCAGATGCTTACGCAGTATCTTGGGCATTAGGTGGTTCAACTTTGTAACTAATGATGAGGTTAGGCAAAGGAGTTTGCAACCTCCTTTAAGCAGCATATTGTGCAGAGAGAGACTCCGTTGGTTTGGCCATGTTGCCCGTATGAATAATTATAGATTGGCGAATAGGGTTATGAACAGTATGCCTAAAGGCCTCAGAAAGAGGGGGAGACCTAGGATGCGGTGGGCCGACAATGTCAAAGAGGACCTTGTTAGAATTGGTGTGCAGTGGCCAGATGCAGTAGATGTAGCTCAGGATAGACTTGCTTGGAGAACTAAATTGCATGGTCTGGTTAGACCTCCGTAGCCCATGGCTCCTTGAGGATGATGATGATGATGATGATGATGAACCTCATTAGGATATGATATTGGAAAAAAACGATTGCAAATTTGTTTATTTAAAAACAGTAACCTCATTAGGATATATTGGAAAAAAATGATTGCAAATTTGATCATTTAAAAACAGTAACCTCATTAGGATATGATATTGGAAAAAAATGATTGCAAATTTGCTTATTTAAAAACAGTAACCTCATTAGGATATGATATTGGAAAAAAATGATTGCAAATTTGCTTATTTAAAAACAGTAACCTCATTAGGATATGATATTGGAAAAAAATGATTGCAAATTTGCTTATTTAAAAACAGTAACCTCATTAGGATATGATATTGGAAAAAAACGATTGCAAATTTGCTTATTTAAAAACAGTAACCTCATTAGGATATGATATTGGAAAAAAATTGATTGCAAATTTGCTTATTTAAAAACAGTAACCTCATTAGGATATGATATTGGAGAAAAACGAATGCAAATTTGCTTTTTTAAAAACAGTAGCCTCATTAGGATATGATATTGGAAAAAAACGATTGCAAATTTGCTTATTTAAAAACAGTAACCTCATTAGGATATGATATTGGAAAAAAACGATTGCAAATTTGCTTATTTAAAAACAGTAACCTCATTAGGATATGATATTGGAGAAAAACGAATGCAAATTTGCTTTTTTAAAAACAGTAGCCTCATTAGGATATGATATTGGAAAAAAACGATTGCAAATTTGCTTATTTAAAAACAGTAACCTCATTAGGATATGATATTGGAAAAAAAACGATTGCAAATTTGCTTATTTAAAAACAGTAAAATCATTAGGATATGATATTGGAAAAAAACGATTGCAAATTTGCTTATTTAAAAACAGTAACCTCATTAGGATATGATATTGGAAAAAAAACGATTGCAAATTTGCTTATTTAAAAACAGTAACCTCATTAGGATATGATATTGGAAAAAAATGATTGCAAATTTGCTTATTTAAAAACAGTAACCTCATTAGGATATAATATTGGAAAAAAATGATTGCAAATTTGCTCATTTAAAAACAGTAACCTCATTAGGATATGATATTGGAAAAAAATGATTGCAAATTTGCTTATTTAAAAACAGTAACCTCATTAGGATATGATATTGGAAAAAAACGATTGCAAATTTGCTTATTTAAAAACAGTAACCTCATCAGGATATGATATTGGAGAAAAGCGAATGCAAATTTGCTTATTTAAAAACAGTAACCTCATTAGGATATGATATTGGAAAAAAATGATTGCAAATTTGCTTATTTAAAAACAGTAACCTGATTAGGATATGATATTGGAAAAAAATGATTGCAAATTTGCTTATTTAAAAACAGTAACCTCATTAGGATATGATATTGGAAAAAAATGATTGCAAATTTCCTTATTTAAAAACAGTAACCTGATTAGGATATGATATTGGAAAAAAATGATTGCAAATTTGCTTATTTAAAAACAGTAACCTCATCAGGATATGATATTGGAGAAAAGCGAATGCAAATTTGCTTATTTAAAAACAGTAACCTCATTAGGATATGATATTGGAAAAAAATGATTGCAAATTTCCTTATTTAAAAACAGTAACCTAATTAGGATATGATATTGGAAAAAAATGATTGCAAATTTGCTTATTTAAAAACAGTAACCTCATTAGGATATGATATTGGAAAAAAATGATTGCAAATTTGCTTATTTAAAAACAGTAACCTCATTAGGATATGATATTGGAAAAAAATGATTGCAAATTTGCTTATTTAAAAACAGTAACCTCATTAGGATATGATATTGGAAAAAAACGATTGCAAATTTGCTTATTTAAAAACAGTAACCTCATTAAGATATGATATTGGAAAAAAATGATTGCAAATTTGCTTATTTAAAAACAGTAACCTCATTAGGATATGATATTGGAAAAAAATGATTGCAAATTTGCTTATTTAAAAACAGTAACCTCATTAGGATATGATATTGGAAAAAAATGATTGCAAATTTGCTTATTTAAAAACAGTAACCTCATTAGGATATGATATTGGAAAAAAATGATTGCAAATTTGCTTATTTAAAAACAGTAACCTCATTAGGATATGATATTGGAAAAAAACGATTTGCAAATTTGCTTATTTAAAAACAGTAACCTCATTAGGATATGATATTGGAAAAAAATGATTGCAAATTTGCTTATTTAAAAACAGTAACTTCATTAGGATATGATATTGGAAAAAAATGATTGCAAATTTCCTTATTTAAAAACAGTAACCTGATTAGGATATGATATTGGAAAAAAATGATTGCAAATTTGCTTATTTAAAAACAGTAACCTCATCAGGATATGATATTGGAGAAAAGCGAATGCAAATTTGCTTATTTAAAAACAGTAACCTCATTAGGATATGATATTGGAAAAAAAGATTGCAAATTTGCTTATTTAAAAACAGTAACCTCATTAGGATATGATATTGGAAAAAAATGATTGCAAATTTGCTTATTTAAAAACAGTAACCTCATTAGGATATGATATTGGAAAAAAATGATTGCAAATTTGCTTATTTAAAAACAGTAACCTCATTAGGATATGATATTGGAAAAAAATGATTGCAAATTTGCTTATTTAAAAACAGTAACCTCATTAGGATATGAACAAGCCTGACCAAGGCCATTTTCTTGTTCATCTACAATAAATAATGATTTATTAATAACAAAATCCACATTACATAAAACATTTAAAACAAATATAAAAGTCCAAATATAAATAACTCAATACTTTGCTGCCATATTTAACACAACAATCATAAATATTATACAGGGTGAATCTGAAAGAGTGGGCAAAACCTTACGGGGTGGTAGAACGCAGCTATACGAGCAATATTCGTCATAGAATGTATGGTCGGAACGCAAACGGCGAGCCGCTAGGTGGCGTTGGAAATGGTATAAAAGGGTCGGTCCTAGCACCCAACGGCATTTCTACCGTGAAGTAATTTCTTTGAAGTTGAGCAATTTCTTGAAGTTTGAGCAATTTCTTTCAGCATGTACCTCAATTACATTCCTGTTAATAAAATGTTTTCTGAAGTATCTCCTTTCCTTCTTGTGTTCATTCTTTAAATGTGACAGTGGAAAACTACCTTTTAACTTCTCACCGCTTGTGTTCCGACCATACATTCTGTGACGAATATTGCTCGTATAGCTGCGTTCTACCACCCCGTAAAGTTTTGCCCTCTTTTTCAGAATCACCCTGTATAGAACAAACTATAAGAATGCATATTCCTCTGGCACATACGGGAATCTTGTTTTCAAACAAAATGAAGTTTTACATTTACCAACTTTTTCACTCCTTAAACGTTTTAATTTGAGATAATGAATGACTTAGAAAATGCAAACAGTGGTATTTTATTAGTACTCATACAGCACAAAAAGTATTTGCCTTTCATTCCTTAAATTTGAAAAGTTGCTTTTCTTACATCTCTCTGAGAAAAAATGGGGGCTTTGGGTTGTTTTATCTCTGAGTGACACTTTTTGCACATCATGGGCTAAATGGCCAGGTCACAAGGACCATGAGGGCTCAGATAAGGTTGAAAGAGGGGACCCACTGGAACAGCTGTTGGGAGACAGATGGTAGCCTACCATCAAGGCCATCCAGCGTGTTCTTTAACGTTCGGTTGTTTTATCTCTGAGTGACACTTTTTTGCACATCATGGGCTAAATAGCCAGGTCACAAGGACCATGAGGGCTCAGAGAAGGTTGGGGGAGGGGACCCACTCGAACAGCTGTTGGGAGACAGATGGTAGCCTCCCGTCAAGGCCATCCAGCGTGTTCTTTAACGTTGGGTTGTTTTACCTCTGAGCGGCACTTTTTTGCACACCATGGGCTAAATGGCCAGGTCACATGGACCCCAAGGCTCAGAGAAGTTTGGGGGAGGGGACCCACTGGAACAGTTGTTGGGAGACAGATGGTAGCCTCCCGTCAAGGCCATCTAGCGTGTTCCTTAACGTTGGGTTGCTTTACCTCTGAGCGGCACTTTTTTGCACACCATGGGCTAAATGGCCAGGTCACATGGACCCCAAAGGCTGAGAGAAGGTTGGGGGAGGGGACCCAATGGAACAGCTGTTGGGAGACAGATGGTAGCCTCCCGTCAAGGCCATCTAGCGTGTTCTTTAACGTTGGGTTGCTTTACCTCTGAGCGGCACTTTTTTGCACACCATGGGCTAAATGGCCAGGTCACATGGACCCCGAAGGCTCAGAGAAGGTTGGGGTAGGGAACCCACTGGAACAGCTGTTGGGAGACAGATGGTTGCCTCCCGTCAAGGCCATCTAGCGTGTTCTTTAACGTTGGGTTGCTTTACCTCTGAGCGGCACTTTTTTTCACACCATGGGCTAAATGGCCAGGTCACATGGACCCCAAAGGCTCAGAGAAGGTTGGGGGAGGTGACCCACTGGAACAGCTGTTGGGAGACAGATGGTAGCCTCCCGTCAAGGCCATCCAGCGTGTTCTTTAACGTTGGGTTGTTTTACATCTGAGCGCACTTTTTTGCACACCATGGGCTAAATGGCCAGGTCACATGGACCCTGAAGGCTCAGAGAAGGTTGGGGGAGGAGACCCACTGGAACAGTTGTTGGGAGACAGATGGTAGCCTCACGTCAAGGCCATCTAGCGTGTTCTTTAACGTTGGGATGTTTTTCCTCTTAGCGGCACTTTTTTGCACACCATGGGCTAAATGGCCAGGTCACATGGGCCCCAAAGGCTCAGAGAAGGTTGGGGGAGGGGCCCCACTGGAACAGTTGTTGGGAGACAGATGGTAGCCTCCCGTCTAGGCCATCTAGCGTGTTCTTTAACGTTGGGTTGCTTTACCTCTGAGCGGCACTTTTTTGCACACCATGGGCTAAATGGCCAGGTCACATGGACCCCAAGGTCTCAGAGAATGTTGGGGGAGGGGACCCACTGGTACAGCTGTTAGGAGACAGATTGTAGCCTCCCGTCAAAGCCATCTAGCGTGTTCTTTAACGTTCAGTTGCTTTACCTCTGAGCGGCACTTTTTTGCACACCATTGGCTAAATGCCTAGGTCACATGGACCCCAAAGGCTCAGAGAATGTTGCGGGAGGGGACCCACTGGAACAGCTGTTGTGAGACAGATGGTAGCCTCCCGTCAAGGCCATCTAGCGTGTTCTTTAACGTTGGGTTGCTTTACCTCTGAGCGGCACTTTTTTGCACACCATGGGCTAAATGGCCAGGTCACATGGACCCCAAAGGCTCAGAGAAGGTTGGGGGAGGGGACCCACTGGAACAGCTGTTGGGAGACAGATGGTAGCCTTCCGTCAAGGCCATCTAGCGTGTTCTTTAACGTTGGGTTTCTTTACCTCTGAGCGACACATTTTTGCACACCATGGGCGAAATGGCCAGGTCACATGGACCCCAAAGGCTCAGAGAAGGTTGGGGGAGGGGACCCACTGGAACAGCTGTTGGGAGACAGATGGTAGCCTCCCGTCAAGGCCATCTAGCGTGTTCTTTAACGTTGGGTTGCTTTACCTCTGAGCGGCACTTTTTTGCACACCATGGGCTAAATGGCCAGGTCACATGGACCCCAAAGGCTCAGAGAAGGTTGGGGGAGGGGACCCAATGGGACAGCTGTTGGAAGACAGATGGTAGCCTCCCGTCAAGGCCATCTAGCGTGTTCTTTAACGTTGGGTTGCTTTACCTCTGAGCGGCACTTTTTTGCACACCATGGGCTAAATGGCCAGGTCACATGGACCCCAAAGGCTCAGAGAAGGTTGGGGGAGGGGATCCACTGGAACAGCTGTTGGGAGACAGATGGTAGCCTCCCGTCAAGGCCATCCAATGTGTTCTTTAACGTGCACAGGGTATGGCTCTCCCGCACACGGGGCCACGGCTTAACGTCCCAGCCGACGGAGGCAGCCTTTCCACGCCCATCGGTGTCCCCTACTGACCGTGGGCAAGGCGGAGAATTTTTGCGGAGAGTGATCTAGAAAGCTACTAACAAGAACTATGAAAACATTTGATCTACAAAACTATCTTAAGGTTTTGTGTGCTGCTTGGTGAGCATAGAACACATGTAGTCTCACTTAGAAAACATTGTTTTTTAAAACACACCATCCACTGTTTCAAGTGAGAAATTATTCTCTGATAATTTACATTTACCTGTAGACCAAAATATAATATTAATTTATTAATTTAGTACAAATTGTCTTTGAGTGGGACATGGACCAATGACATTTTAATAATATCCACTTTCCTGCTACTGAATTATCATGGGGCGGGGGTGGCTCAGTTGGTAGCGCGCCAGGCTCGTAATCTGTAGTTCTCAGGTTCGAGTCCCAGCTGGGTCAGCGTTGAGATTTATCTCCGCAAAATTCCCCGCCCTGCCCACGGTCAGTAGGGGACACCGATGGGCTTGGAAAGGCCGCCGTCCGTCGGATGGGACGTTAAGCCGTGGTCCCGTGTGCGGGAGAGCCATACCCTGTGCACGTTAAAGAACACGCTGGATGGCCTTGACGGGAGGCTACCATCTGTCTCCCAACAGCTGTTCCAGTGGGTCCCCTCCCCCAACCTTCTCTGAGCCTTTGGGGTCCATGTGACCTGGCCATTTAGCCCATGGTGTGCAAAAAAGTGCCGCTCAGAGGTAAAACAACCCAACCCCTTCCCCCAACCTTCTCTGAGCCTTCGGGGTCCATGTGACCTGGCCATTTAGCCCATGGTGAGCAAAAAAGTGCAGCTCAGAGGTAAAACAACCCAACCCAACTGCTACCCCTGCCACCACTGTTATCTACACGTGTCAAATTTCTGACCTTTCTACAAACCATGTTGCAACCTTAATCTAATGAGCAATTGAAGTCAAGTTTCACTATAAATATATATATTAAATATTCATTTTCAAGAGTATCAATGAAAACTTACACTTGCTTTTGGATAAATGATATTAAATCTTTCATGCAGAGAAAAGTCGAAACAATAAATGAACGCATGCTGTAAATCACAGACTGACAATATAGAAACATGCATATAAATTATATTTCAATGAAGAAACTAGGAAAAACGAAAACAAGAACACCAATACACCACGCACACATGACTGTCCCACCTTCCTCTGCAGCACGTTAATTTTTCTATCTTTGATGTCCATGTGGTCCCTAAGCTCTTGGACTTCTTGGGCTAATCGATTCCTTTCTTGAGTTGCACTCATCGCTTGCTGGGTCTTCTTCTCAATCATCTTATTCTTTTCTTCCAGGCGCTGTCTCAATTCTTCTACCTTTATGCAACAAAAAATATTAGAGATATATAATTAACTCGTAGTATAAATATACTGGTGATGTGCGGCATGAGATTAACAGACGAATAGGGATTGCTGCCGGGACTTTTAAGAATCTATGGAGAGTGTGGAGAAATAAGCGTATACACCTAAAGACTAAGATTAGGCTGTATAATAGTTTGGTTCTTTCTAGGGTTAGTTATAGTAGTGAAACTTTGACATTTTGTAAACAAGATAACAGGAAACTAGATGCTTTTGATTCCAGATGCTTATGCAGTATCTTGGGCATTAGGTGGTTCAACTTTGTAACTAATGATGAGGTTAGGCAAAGGAGTTTGCAACCTCCTTTAAGCAGCATATTGTGCAGAGAGAGACTCCGTTGGTTTGGCCATGTTGCCCGTATGGATAATTATAGATTGGCGAATAGGGTTATGAACAGTGTGCCTAAAGGCCTCAGAAAGAAGGGGAGACCTAGGATGCGGTGGGCAGACAATGTCAAACAGGACCTTGTTAGAATTGGTGTGCAGTGGCCGGATGCAGCAGATGTAGCTCAGGACAGATATGCTTGGAGAATTAAACTGCGTGGTCTGGTTGAACCTCCGTAGCCCATGGCTGCTTGAGGATGATGATGATGATGATAAATATAGAAGATGAACCACTCTTAATATCCCTTAAGTTGACGACATGATTCTACAGCCTTTTATAAATTGATGAAATTAACTCGACATATTCAATATCTACTAATAAATTAGCAGTTTAATGTCGATTCACATTTTAGAGGAAAAATTGTCTTGAGGTGGGGGGGATACGAATCCACGACATCCTGATAACATGTCAGGTGCTCTGGACCATAGAGCTACCAGCCGCCGATCAAGTTGGGTTGGGTTGTTTTACCTCTGAGCGGCACTTTTTTTGCACACCATGGGCTAAATGGCCAGGTCACAAGGACCCCGAATGCTCAGAGAAGGTTGGGGGAAGGGACCCACTGGAACAGCTGTTGGGAGACAGATGGTAGCCTCCCGTCAAGGCCATCCAGCGTGTTCTTTAACGTTGGGTTGTTTTACCTCTGAGCGGCAGTTTTTTGCACACCATGGGCTAAATGGCCAGGTCACATGGACCCTGAAGGCTCAGAGATGTGATGTTGGGATGTTTTACATCTGAGCGGCACTTTTTTGCACACCATGGGCTAAATGGCCAGGTCACATGGACCCCGAAGGCTCAGAGAAGGTTGGGGGAGGGGACCCACTGGAACAGCTATTGGGAGACTGATGGTAGCCTCCCGTCTAGGCCATCCAGCGTGTTCTTTAACGTGCACAGGGTATGGCTCTCCCGCACACGGGGCCACGGCTTAACGTCCCATCCGACGGACGGCGGCCTTTCCAAGCCCATCGGTGTCCCCTACTGACCGTGGGCAGGGCGGGGAATTTTGCGGAGATAAATCTCAACGCTGACCCAGCTGGGACTCGAACCTGGGAAAAACAGATTACGAGCCTGGCGCGCTACCGACTGAGCCACCCCCGCCCCAGAGAAGGTTGGGGAGGGTACCCACTGGAGCAGCTGTTGGGAGACAGATGGTAGCCTCCCGTCAAGGCCATCCAGCGTGTTCTTTAACGTTGGGTTGTTTTACCTCTGAGCGGCACTTTTTTGCACACCATGGGCTAAATGGCCAGGTCACAAGGACCCCGAAGGCTCAGAGAAGGTTAGGGGAGGGGACCCACTGGAACAGCTGTTGAGAGACAGATGATAGCCTCCCGTCAAGGCCATCCAGCGTGTTCTTTAACGTTGGGTTGTTTTACCTCTGAGCGGCACTTTTTTGCACACCATGGGCTAAATGGCCAGGTCACATGGACAACGAAGGCTCAGAGAAGGTTGGGGGAGGGGACCACTGGAACAGCTGTTGGGAGACAGATGGTAGCCTCCCGTCAAAGCCATCCAGCATGTTCTTTAACGTGCACAGGGTATGGCTCTCCCGCACACGGGGCCACGGACGGCGGCCTTTCCAAGCCCATCGGTGTCCCCTACTGACCGTGGGCAGGACGGGGAATTTTGCGGAGATAAATCTCAACGCTGACCCAGCTGGGACTCGAACCTGAGAACTACAGATTACGAGCCTGGCGCTCTACCGATTGAGTCACCCCCGCCCCCCGCCGATCAAGATCTCCTCAAATTAACGCTATGAACATTTCTATTATGTCACATATAGGCAATATTGAGGCAATTTAGTCACAAACAATTTTCTATTTGCTATATAGATGGAATGCATATATTACAAGTATGCTAGTTATCAATTTATAACTAGCATACTTGTAATATATGCATTTATAGGTCCTAGACATGTATGCATACCATTCTGTCATTGATGTGGGCGACAGGGATTCAAAGCTGCTATATTTAATGGAATTCATATGCATTTTAATCACTACTGAAAGTTAAAGTGAAAAAATATCACTCAACCTACCCAAATAAAATTACTGGAAATTTATCAAATTTTTTTGGGATGAACCAAGGAGACGTGGGTTCATATCCCACTCATGGAAAAATCAATGTTTTTCAGCTTATTATTTCATGAGTTCAATGTTTACAAGACACTCTTACGATTCTTTACTACTGAATTATTGATTTAATGATACCAGCGTAAGTGACAAATATTAAATTCAATCTCTACGTAACATAGTTGTCTATATCCCAACAGATGGTGCTACTGTGTGAAACAAATAAAAAATGTGGGAAAGTTTGTCTCACCAGCTGAAGAAAAAATGTTATCCGATAATGGTTGGGTTGTTTTACCTCTGAGCGGTACTTTTTTGCACACCATGGGCTAAATGTCCAGGCCACAAGGACCCCAAAGGCTCAGAGAAGGTTGGGGGACCCACTGGAACAGCTGTTGGGAGACAGATGGTAGTCTCCCGTCAAGGCCATCCAGCGTGTTCTTTAACGTGCACAGGGTATGGCTCTCCTGCACACGGGGCCATGGCTTAACGTCCCATCCGACAGACGGCGTCCTTTCGAAGCCCATCGGTGTCCATTACTGACCGTGGGCAGGGCGGGGAATTTTTGCGGAGATAAATCTCAATGCTGACCCAGCTGGGACTCAAACCTGGGAACTACATATTACGAGCCTGGTGCGCTACCGACTGAGCCACCCCCGCCCCTCCGATAATGGTGTAGTGGTGAGCATAACTGGCATGTTTCCAGGAGACATGGATTCATATCCTACTCATGGCAAAACCAATTTTTTTTTTCAGTTATTATTTCATGAGTTCCATGTCTACAGGACACATCGTGTGATTCTTTACTATTGAATTATTATGGTTATTTGAAAAAATCCAAACACTACCTAAACAAATAACAATCTCTATTTTCAAATTACAAATACATTTACATATAAGTGTAGCATTTAAACAGCTTGTTAATTCCTTTCAAAACTGTAACTGATGCTCCTCTCGCATTCATAACTGTAACTGATGCTCCTCTCGCATTCATAACTGTAACTGATGCTCCTCTCGCATTCATAACTGTAACTGATGCTCCTCTCGCATTCATAACTGTAACTGATGCTCCTCTCGCATTCATAACTGTAACTGATGCTCCTCTCGCATTCATAACTGTAACTGATGCTCCTCTCGCATTCATAACTGTAACTGATGCTCCTCTCGCATTCATAACTGTAACTGATGCTCCTCTCGCATTCATAACTGTAACTGATGCTCCTCTCGCATTCATAACTGTAACTGATGCTCCTCTCGCATTCATAACTGTAACTGATGCTCCTCTCGCATTCATAACTGTAACTGATGCTCCTCTCGCATTCATAACTGTAACTGATGCTCCTCTCGCATTCATAACTGTAACTGATGCTCCTCTCGCATTCATAACTGTAACTGATGCTCCTCTCGCATTCATAACTGTAACTGATGCTCCTCTCGCATTCATAACTGTAACTGATGCTCCTCTCGCATTCATAACTGTAACTGATGCTCCTCTCGCATTCATAACTGTAACTGATGCTCCTCTCGCATTCATAACTGTAACTGATGCTCCTCTCCCATTCATAACTGTAACTGATGCTCCTCTCGCATTCATAACTGTAACTGATGCTCCTCTCCCATTCATAACTGTAACTGATGCTCCTCTCGCATTCATAACTGTAACTGATGCTCCTCTCCCATTCATAACTGTAACTGATGCTCCTCTCGCATTCATAACTGTAACTGATGCTCCTCTCGCATTCATAACTGTAACTGATGCTCCTCTCGCATTCATAACTGTAACTGATGCTCCTCTCGCATTCATAACTGTAACTGATGCTCCTCTCGCATTCATAACTGTAACTGATGCTCCTCTCCCATTCATAACTGTAACTGATGCTCCTCTCGCATTCATAACTGTAACTGATGCTCCTCTCGCATTCATAACTGTAACTGATGCTCCTCTCGCATTCATAACTGTAACTGATGCTCCTCTCGCATTCATAACTGTAACTGATGCTCCTCTCCCATTCATAACTGTAACTGATGCTCCTCTCCCATTCATAACTGTAACTGATGCTCCTCTCGCATTCATAACTGTAACTGATGCTCCTCTCGCATTCATAACTGTAACTGATGCTCCTCTCGCATTCATAACTGTAACTGATGCTCCTCTCCCATTCATAACTGTAACTGATGCTCCTCCCGCATTCATAACTGTAACTGATGCTCCTCTCCCATTCATAACTGTAACTGATGCTCCTCTCGCATTCATAACTGTAACTGATGCTCCTCTCGCATTCATAACTGTAACTGATGCTCCTCTCGCATTCATAACTGTAACTGATGCTCCTCTCGCATTCATAACTGTAACTGATGCTCCTCCCGCATTCATAACTGTAACTGATGCTCCTCTCGCATTCATAACTGTAACTGATGCTCCTCTCGCATTCATAACTGTAACTGATGCTCCTCTCCCATTCATAACTGTAACTGATGCTCCTCTCGCATTCATAACTGTAACTGATGCTCCTCTCCCATTCATAACTGTAACTGATGCTCCTCTCGCATTCATAACTGTAACTGATGCTCCTCTCGCATTCATAACTGTAACTGATGCTCCTCTCGCATTCATAATTGTAACTGATGCTCCTCTCGCATTCATAACTGTAACTGATGCTCCTCTCGCATTCATAACTGTAACTGATGCTCCTCTCCCATTCATAACTGTAACTGATGCTCCTCTCGCATTCATAACTGTAACTGATGCTCCTCTCGCATTCATAACTGTAACTGATGCTCCTCTCCCATTCATAACTGTAACTGATGCTCCTCTCGCATTCATAACTGTAACTGATGCTCCTCTCGCATTCATAACTGTAACTGATGCTCCTCTCCCATTCATAACTGTAACTGATGCTCCTCTCCCATTCATAACTGTAACTGATGCTCCTCTCCCATTCATAACTGTAACTGATGCTCCTCTCGCATTCATAACTGTAACTGATGCTCCTCTCGCATTCATAACTGTAACTGATGCTCCTCTCCCATTCATAACTGTAACTGATGCTCCTCTCGCATTCATAACTGTAACTGATGCTCCTCTCGCATTCATAACTGTAACTGATGCTCCTCTCGCATTCATAACTGTAACTGATGCTCCTCTCGCATTCATAACTGTAACTGATGCTCCTCTCGCATTCATAACTGTAACTGATGCTCCTCTCGCATTCATAACTGTAACTGATGCTCCTCTCGCATTCATAACTGTAACTGATGCTCCTCTCGCATTCATAACTGTAACTGATGCTCCTCTCGCATTCATAACTGTAACTGATGCTCCTCTCGCATTCATAACTGTAACTGATGCTCCTCTCACATTCATAACTGTAACTGATGCTCCTCTCGCATTCATAACTGTAACTGATGCTCCTCTCGCATTCATAACTGTAACTGATGCTCCTCTCGCATTCATAACTGTAACTGATGCTCCTCTCCCATTCATAACTGTAACTGATGCTCCTCTCGCATTCATAACTGTAACTGATGCTCCTCTCGCATTCATAACTGTAACTGATGCTCCTCTCGCATTCATAATTGTAACTGATGCTCCTCTCGCATTCATAACTGTAACTGATGCTCCTCTCGCATTCATAACTGTAACTGATGCTCCTCTCCCATTCATAACTGTAACTGATGCTCCTCTCGCATTCATAACTGTAACTGATGCTCCTCTCGCATTCATAACTGTAACTGATGCTCCTCTCCCATTCATAACTGTAACTGATGCTCCTCTCGCATTCATAACTGTAACTGATGCTCCTCTCGCATTCATAACTGTAACTGATGCTCCTCTCCCATTCATAACTGTAACTGATGCTCCTCTCCCATTCATAACTGTAACTGATGCTCCTCTCGCATTCATAACTGTAACTGATGCTCCTCTCGCATTCATAACTGTAACTGATGCTCCTCTCGCATTCATAACTGTAACTGATGCTCCTCTCGCATTCATAACTGTAACTGATGCTCCTCTCGCATTCATAACTGTAACTGATGCTCCTCTCCCATTCATAACTGTAACTGATGCTCCTCTCCCATTCATAACTGTAACTGATGCTCCTCTCGCATTCATAACTGTAACTGATGCTCCTCTCGCATTCATAACTGTAACTGATGCTCCTCTCCCATTCATAACTGTAACTGATGCTCCTCTCGCATTCATAACTGTAACTGATGCTCCTCTCCCATTCATAACTGTAACTGATGCTCCTCTCCCATTCATAACTGTAACTGATGCTCCTCTCCCATTCATAACTGTAACTGATGCTCCTCTCCCATTCATAACTGTAACTGATGCTCCTCTCGCATTCATAACTGTAACTGATGCTCCTCTCCCATTCATAACTGTAACTGATGCTCCTCTCCCATTCATAACTGTAACTGATGCTCCTCTCGCATTCATAACTGTAACTGATGCTCCTCTCGCATTCATAACTGTAACTGATGCTCCTCTCGCATTCATAACTGTAACTGATGCTCCTCTCGCATTCATAACTGTAACTGATGCTCCTCTCGCATTCATAACTGTAACTGATGCTCCTCTCGCATTCATAACTGTAACTGATGCTCCTCTCGCATTCATAACTGTAACTGATGCTCCTCTCGCATTCATAACTGTAACTGATGCTCCTCTCCCATTCATAACTGTAACTGATGCTCCTCTCGCATTCATAACTGTAACTGATGCTCCTCTCGCATTCATAACTGTAACTGATGCTCCTCTCGCATTCATAACTGTAACTGATGCTCCTCTCGCATTCATAACTGTAACTGATGCTCCTCTCGCATTCATAACTGTAACTGATGCTCCTCTCGCATTCATAACTGTAACTGATGCTCCTCTCGCATTCATAACTGTAACTGATGCTCCTCTCGCATTCATAACTGTAACTGATGCTCCTCTCGCATTCATAACTGTAACTGATGCTCCTCTCGCATTCATAACTGTAACTGATGCTCCTCTCGCATTCATAACTGTAACTGATGCTCCTCTCGCATTCATAACTGTAACTGATGCTCCTCTCGCATTCATAACTGTAACTGATGCTCCTCTCGCATTCATAACTGTAACTGATGCTCCTCTCGCATTCATAACTGTAACTGATGCTCCTCTCGCATTCATAACTGTAACTGATGCTCCTCTCGCATTCATAACTGTAACTGATGCTCCTCTCGCATTCATAACTGTAACTGATGCTCCTCTCGCATTCATAACTGTAACTGATGCTCCTCTCGCATTCATAACTGTAACTGATGCTCCTCTCGCATTCATAACTGTAACTGATGCTCCTCTCCCATTCATAACTGTAACTGATGCTCCTCTCGCATTCATAACTGTAACTGATGCTCCTCTCGCATTCATAACTGTAACTGATGCTCCTCTCGCATTCATAACTGTAACTGATGCTCCTCTCGCATTCATAACTGTAACTGATGCTCCTCTCCCATTCATAACTGTAACTGATGCTCCTCTCCCATTCATAACTGTAACTAATGCTCCTCTCGCATTCATAACTGTAACTGATGCTCCTCTCGCATTCATAACTGTAACTGATGCTCCTCTCGCATTCATAACTGTAACTGATGCTCCTCTCCCATTCATAACTGTAACTGATGCTCCTCCCGCATTCATAACTGTAACTGATGCTCCTCTCCCATTCATAACTGTAACTGATGCTCCTCTCGCATTCATAACTGTAACTGATGCTCCTCTCGCATTCATAACTGTAACTGATGCTCCTCTCGCATTCATAACTGTAACTGATGCTCCTCTCGCATTCATAACTGTAACTGATGCTCCTCCCGCATTCATAACTGTAACTGATGCTCCTCTCGCATTCATAACTGTAACTGATGCTCCTCTCCCATTCATAACTGTAACTGATGCTCCTCTCGCATTCATAACTGTAACTGATGCTCCTCTCGCATTCATAACTGTAACTGATGCTCCTCTCGCATTCATAATTGTAACTGATGCTCCTCTCGCATTCATAACTGTAACTGATGCTCCTCTCGCATTCATAACTGTAACTGATGCTCCTCTCCCATTCATAACTGTAACTGATGCTCCTCTCGCATTCATAACTGTAACTGATGCTCCTCTCGCATTCATAACTGTAACTGATGCTCCTCTCCCATTCATAACTGTAACTGATGCTCCTCTCGCATTCATAACTGTAACTGATGCTCCTCTCGCATTCATAACTGTAACTGATGCTCCTCTCCCATTCATAACTGTAACTGATGCTCCTCTCCCATTCATAACTGTAACTGATGCTCCTCTCGCATTCATAACTGTAACTGATGCTCCTCTCGCATTCATAACTGTAACTGATGCTCCTCTCGCATTCATAACTGTAACTGATGCTCCTCTCGCATTCATAACTGTAACTGATGCTCCTCTCGCATTCATAACTGTAACTGATGCTCCTCTCCCATTCATAACTGTAACTGATGCTCCTCTCGCATTCATAACTGTAACTGATGCTCCTCTCCCATTCATAACTGTAACTGATGCTCCTCTCGCATTCATAACTGTAACTGATGCTCCTCTCGCATTCATAACTGTAACTGATGCTCCTCTCGCATTCATAATTGTAACTGATGCTCCTCTCCCATTCATAACTGTAACTGATGCTCCTCTCCCATTCATAACTGTAACTGATGCTCCTCTCCCATTCATAACTGTAACTGATGCTCCTCTCCCATTCATAACTGTAACTGATGCTCCTCTCCCATTCATAACTGTAACTGATGCTCCTCTCGCATTCATAACTGTAACTGATGCTCCTCTCCCATTCATAACTGTAACTGATGCTCCTCTCGCATTCATAACTGTAACTGATGCTCCTCTCGCATTCATAACTGTAACTGATGCTCCTCTCGCATTCATAATTGTAACTGATGCTCCTCTCGCATTCATAACTGTAACTGATGCTCCTCTCGCATTCATAACTGTAACTGATGCTCCTCTCCCATTCATAACTGTAACTGATGCTCCTCTCGCATTCATAACTGTAACTGATGCTCCTCTCGCATTCATAACTGTAACTGATGCTCCTCTCCCATTCATAACTGTAACTGATGCTCCTCTCGCATTCATAACTGTAACTGATGCTCCTCTCGCATTCATAACTGTAACTGATGCTCCTCTCCCATTCATAACTGTAACTGATGCTCCTCTCCCATTCATAACTGTAACTGATGCTCCTCTCGCATTCATAACTGTAACTGATGCTCCTCTCGCATTCATAACTGTAACTGATGCTCCTCTCGCATTCATAACTGTAACTGATGCTCCTCTCGCATTCATAACTGTAACTGATGCTCCTCTCGCATTCATAACTGTAACTGATGCTCCTCTCCCATTCATAACTGTAACTGATGCTCCTCTCGCATTCATAACTGTAACTGATGCTCCTCTCCCATTCATAACTGTAACTGATGCTCCTCTCGCATTCATAACTGTAACTGATGCTCCTCTCGCATTCATAACTGTAACTGATGCTCCTCTCGCATTCATAATTGTAACTGATGCTCCTCTCCCATTCATAACTGTAACTGATGCTCCTCTCCCATTCATAACTGTAACTGATGCTCCTCTCCCATTCATAACTGTAACTGATGCTCCTCTCCCATTCATAACTGTAACTGATGCTCCTCTCCCATTCATAACTGTAACTGATGCTCCTCTCGCATTCATAACTGTAACTGATGCTCCTCTCCCATTCATAACTGTAACTGATGCTCCTCTCCCATTCATAACTGTAACTGATGCTCCTCTCCCATTCATAACTGTAACTGATGCTCCTCTCGCATTCATAACTGTAACTGATGCTCCTCTCGCATTCATAACTGTAACTGATGCTCCTCTCCCATTCATAACTGTAACTGATGCTCCTCTCCCATTCATAACTGTAACTGATGCTCCTCTCCCATTCATAACTGTAACTGATGCTCCTCTCCCATTCATAACTGTAACTGATGCTCCTCTCCCATTCATAACTGTAACTGATGCTCCTCTCCCGTTCATAACTGTAACTGATGCTCCTCTCCCATTCATAACTGTAACTGATGCTCCTCTCGCATTCATAACTGTAACTGATGCTCCTCTCGCATTCATAACTGTAACTGATGCTCCTCTCGCATTCATAACTGTAACTGATGCTCCTCTCGCATTCATAACTGTAACTGATGCTCCTCTCGCATTCATAACTGTAACTGATGCTCCTCTCGCATTCATAACTGTAACTGATGCTCCTCTCCCATTCATAACTGTAACTGATGCTCCTCTCCCATTCATAACTGTAACTGATGCTCCTCTCCCATTCATAACTGTAACTGATGCTCCTCTCCCATTCATAACTGTAACTGATGCTCCTCTCCCGTTCATAACTGTAACTGATGCTCCTCTCCCATTCATAACTGTAACTGATGCTCCTCTCCCGTTCATAACTGTAACTGATGCTCCTCTCGCATTCATAACTGTAACTGATGCTCCTCTCGCATTCATAACTGTAACTGATGCTCCTCTCGCATTCATAACTGTAACTGATGCTCCTCTCGCATTCATAACTGTAACTGATGCTCCTCTCCCATTCATAACTGTAACTGATGCTCCTCTCGCATTCATAACTGTAACTGATGCTCCTCTCGCATTCATAACTGTAACTGATGCTCCTCTCGCATTCATAACTGTAACTCATGCTCCTCTCCCATTCATAACTGTAACTGATGCTCCTCTCCCATTCATAACTGTAACTGATGCTCCTCTCGCATTCATAACTGTAACTGATGCTCCTCTCGCATTCATAACTGTAACTGATGCTCCTCTCGCATTCATAACTGTAACTGATGCTCCTCTCGCATTCATAACTGTAACTGATGCTCCTCTCGCATTCATAACTGTAACTGATGCTCCTCTCCCATTCATAACTGTAACTGATGCTCCTCTCGCATTCATAACTGTAACTGATGCTCCTCTCGCATTCATAACTGTAACTGATGCTCCTCTCGCATTCATAACTGTAACTCATGCTCCTCTCCCATTCATAACTGTAACTGATGCTCCTCTCGCATTCATAACTGTAACTGATGCTCCTCTCGCATTCATAACTGTAACTGATGCTCCTCTCCCATTGATAACTGTAACTGATGCTCCTCTCCCATTCATAACTGTAACTGATGCTCCTCTCGCATTCATAACTGTAACTGATGCTCCTCTCCCATTCATAACTGTAACTGATGCTCCTCTCGCATTCATAACTGTAACTGATGCTCCTCTCCCATTCATAACTGTAACTGATGCTCCTCTCCCATTCATAACTGTAACTGATGCTCCTCTCCCATTCATAACTGTAACTGATGCTCCTCTCCCATTCATAACTGTAACTGATGCTCCTCTCCCATTCATAACTGTCACTGATGCTCCTCTCGCATTCATAACTGTAACTGATGCTCCTCTCCCATTCATAACTGTAACTGATGCTCCTCTCGCATTCATAACTGTAACTGATGCTCCTCTCCCATTCATAACTGTAACTGATGCTCCTCTCCCATTCATAACTGTAACTGATGCTCCTCTCGCATTCATAACTGTAACTGATGCTCCTCTCGCATTCATAACTGTAACTGATGCTCCTCTCGCATTCATAACTGTAACTGATGCTCCTCTCGCATTCATAACTGTAACTGATGCTCCTCTCGCATTCATAACTGTAACTGATGCTCCTCTCCCATTCATAACTGTAACTGATGCTCCTCTCCCATTCATAACTGTAACTAATGCTCCTCTCCCATTCATAACTGTAACTGATGCTCCTCTCGCATTCATAACTGTAACTGATGCTCCTCTCGCATTCATAACTGTAACTGATGCTCCTCTCCCATTCATAACTGTAACTGATGCTCCTCTCCCATTCATAACTGTAACTGATGCTCCTCTCGCATTCATAACTGTAACTGATGCTCCTCTCCCATTCATAACTGTAACTGATGCTCCTCTCGCATTCATAACTGTAACTGATGCTCCTCTCCCATTCATAACTGTAACTGATGCTCCTCTCGCATTCATAACTGTAACTGATGCTCCTCTCGCATTCATAACTGTAACTGATGCTCCTCTCCCATTCATAACTGTAACTGATGCTCCTCTCGCATTCATAACTGTAACTGATGCTCCTCTCCCATTCATAACTGTAACTGATGCTCCTCTCGCATTCATAACTGTAACTGATGCTCCTCTCCCATTCGTAACTGTAACTGATGCTCCTCTCCCATTCATAACTGTAACTGATGCTCCTCTCGCATTCATAACTGTAACTGATGCTCCTCTCCCATTCATAACTGTAACTGATGCTCCTCTCGCATTCATAACTGTAACTGATGCTCCTCTCGCATTCATAACTGTAACTGATGCTCCTCTCCCATTCATAACTGTAACTGATGCTCCTCTCCCATTCATAACTGTAACTGATGCTCCTCTCCCATTCATAACTGTAACTGATGCTCCTCTCCCATTCATAACTGTAACTGATGCTCCTCTCCCGTTCATAACTGTAACTGATGCTCCCCTCCCATTCATAACTGTAACTGATGCTCCTCTCCCATTCATAACTGTAACTGATGCTCCTCTCCCATTCATAACTGTAACTGATGCTCCTCTCGCATTCATAACTGTAACTGATGCTCCTCTCGCATTCATAACTGTAACTGATGCTCCTCTCCCATTCATAACTGTAACTGATGCTCCTCTCGCATTCATAACTGTAACTGATGCTCCTCTCGCATTCATAACTGTAACTGATGCTCCTCTCCCATTCATAACTGTAACTGATGCTCCTCTCGCATTCATAACTGTAACTGATGCTCCTCTCGCATTCATAACTGTAACTGATGCTCCTCTCCCATTCATAACTGTAACTGATGCTCCTCTCCCATTCATAACTGTAACTGATGCTCCTCTCCCATTCATAACTGTAACTGATGCTCCTCTCCCGTTCATAACTGTAACTGATGCTCCTCTCCCATTCATAACTGTAACTGATGCTCCTCTCCCATTCATAACTGTAACTGATGCTCCTCTCCCATTCATAACTGTAACTGATGCTCCTCTCCCGTTCATAACTGTAACTGATGCTCCCCTCCCATTCATAACTGTAACTGATGCTCCTCTCCCATTCATAACTGTAACTGATGCTCCTCTCGCATTCATAACTGTAACTGATGCTCCTCTCCCATTCATAACTGTAACTGATGCTCCTATCGCATTCATAACTGTAACTGATGCTCCTCTCCCATTCATAACTGTAACTGATGCTCCTCTCCCATTCATAACTGTAACTGATGCTCCTCTCGCATTCATAACTGTAACTGATGCTCCTCTCCCATTCATAACTGTAACTGATGCTCCTCTCCCATTCATAACTGTAACTGATGCTCCTCTCCCATTCATAACTGTAACTGATGCTCCTCTCCTATTCATAACTGTAACTGATGCTCCTCTCCCATTCATAACTGTAACTGATGCTCCTCTCCCATTCATAACTGTAACTGATGCTCCTCTCCCATTCATAACTGTAACTGATGCTCCTCTCGCATTCATAACTGTAACTGATGCTCCTCTCCCATTCATAACTGTAACTGATGCTCCTCTCGCATTCATAACTGTAACTGATGCTCCTCTCCCATTCATAACTGTAACTGATGCTCCTCTCCCATTCATAACTGTAACTGATGCTCCTCTCGCATTCATAACTGTAACTGATGCTCCTCTCGCATTCATAACTGTAACTGATGCTCCTCTCCCATTCATAACTGTAACTGATGCTCCTCTCCCATTCATAACTGTAACTGATGCTCCTCTCCCATTCATAACTGTAACTGATGCTCCTCTCCCATTCATAACTGTAACTGATGCTCCTCTCCATTCATAACTGTAACTGATGCTCCTCTCCCATTCATAACTGTAACTGATGCTCCTCTCGCATTCATAACTGTAACTGATGCTCCTCTCGCATTCATAACTGTAACTGATGCTCCTCTCCCATTCATAACTGTAACTGATGCTCCTCTCCCATTCATAACTGTAACTGATGCTCCTCTCGCATTCATAACTGTAACTGATGCTCCTCTCCCATTCATAACTGTAACTGATGCTCCTCTCGCATTCATAACTGTAACTGATGCTCCTCTCCCATTCATAACTGTAACTGATGCTCCTCTCGCATTCATAACTGTAACTGATGCTCCTCTCGCATTCATAACTGTAACTGATGCTCCTCTCCCATTGATAACTGTAACTGATGCTCCTCTCCCATTCATAACTGTAACTGATGCTCCTCTCCCATTCATAACTGTAACTGATGCTCCTCTCCCATTCATAACTGTAACTGATGCTCCTCTCCCGTTCATAACTGTAACTGATGCTCCCCTCCCATTCATAACTGTAACTGATGCTCCTCTCCCATTCATAACTGTAACTGATGCTCCTTTCCCATTCACAACTGTAACTGATGCTCCTCTCCCATTCATAACTGTAACTGATGCTCCTCTCCCATTCATAACTGTAACTGATGCTCCTCTCCCGTTCATAACTGTAACTGATGCTCCTCTCCCGTTCATAACTGTAACTGATGCTCCTCTCCCGTTCATAACTGTAACTGATGCTCCCCTCCCATTCATAACTGTAACTGATGCTCCTCTCCCGTTCATAACTGTAACTGATGCTCCTCTCCCGTTCATAACTGTAACTGATGCTCCCCTCCCATTCATAACTGTAACTGATGCTCTTCTCCCATTCATAACTGTAACTGATGCTCCTCTCCCGTTCATAACTGTAACTGATGCTCCCCTCCCGTTCATAACTGTAACTGATGCTCCTCTCCCGTTCATAACTGTAACTGATGCTCCTCTCCCGTTCATAACTGTAACTGATGCTCCCCTCCCATTCATAACTGTAACTGATGCTCCTCTCCCGTTCATAACTGTAACTGATGCTCCTCTCCCGTTCATAACTGTAACTGATGCTCCCCTCCCATTCATAACTGTAACTGATGCTCCTCTCCCATTCATAACTGTAACTGATGCTCCTCTCCCGTTCATAACTGTAACTGATGCTCCTCTCCCGTTCATAACTGTAACTGATGCTCCTCTCCCGTTCATAACTGTAACTGATGCTCCTCTCCCGTTCATAACTGTAACTGATGCTCCTCTCCCGTTCATAACTGTAACTGATGCTCCTCTCCCGTTCATAACTGTAACTGATGCTCCTCTCCCATTCATAACTGTAACTGATGCTCCTCTCCCGTTCATAACTGTAACTGATGCTCCCCTCCCATTCATAACTGTAACTGATGCTCCTCTCCCATTCATAACTGTAACTGATGCTCCTCTCCCATTCATAACTGTAACTGATGCTCCTCTCCCATTCATAACTGTAACTGATGCTCCTCTCGCATTCATAACTGTAACTGATGCTCCTCTCGCATTCATAACTGTAACTGATGCTCCTCTCCCATTCATAACTGTAACTGATGCTCCTCTCCCATTCATAACTGTAACTGATGCTCCTCTCCCATTCATAACTGTAACTGATGCTCCTCTCGCATTCATAACTGTAACTGATGCTCCTCTCGCATTCATAACTGTAACTGATGCTCCTCTCCCATTCATAACTGTAACTGATGCTCCTCTCGCATTCATAACTGTAACTGATGCTCCTCTCGCATTCATAACTGTAACTGATGCTCCTCTCCCATTCATAACTGTAACTGATGCTCCTCTCGCATTCATAACTGTAACTGATGCTCCTCTCGCATTCATAACTGTAACTGATGCTCCTCTCCCATTCATAACTGTAACTGATGCTCCTCTCCCATTCATAACTGTAACTGATGCTCCTCTCCCATTCATAACTGTAACTGATGCTCCTCTCCCATTCATAACTGTAACTGATGCTCCTCTCCGTTCATAACTGTAACTGATGCTCCCCTCCCATTCATAACTGTAACTGATGCTCCTCTCCCATTCATAACTGTAACTGATGCTCCTTTCCCATTCACAACTGTAACTGATGCTCCTCTCCCATTCATAACTGTAACTGATGCTCCTCTCCCATTCATAACTGTAACTGATGCTCCTCTCCCGTTCATAACTGTAACTGATGCTCCTCTCCCGTTCATAACTGTAACTGATGCTCCTCTCCCGTTCATAACTGTAACTGATGCTCCCCTCCCATTCATAACTGTAACTGATGCTCCTCTCCCGTTCATAACTGTAACTGATGCTCCTCTCCCGTTCATAACTGTAACTGATGCTCCCCTCCCATTCATAACTGTAACTGATGCTCCTCTCCCATTCATAACTGTAACTGATGCTCCTCTCCCGTTCATAACTGTAACTGATGCTCCTCTCCCGTTCATAACTGTAACTGATGCTCCTCTCCCGTTCATAACTGTAACTGATGCTCCTCTCCCGTTCATAACTGTAACTGATGCTCCCCTCCCATTCATAACTGTAACTGATGCTCCTCTCCCGTTCATAACTGTAACTGATGCTCCTCTCCCGTTCATAACTGTAACTGATGCTCCTCTCCCATTCATAACTGTAACTGATGCTCCTCTCTCGTTCATAACTGTAACTGATGCTCCTCTCCCGTTCATAACTGTAACTGATGCTCCTCTCCCGTTCATAACTGTAACTGATGCTCCTCTCCCGTTCATAACTGTAACTGATGCTCCTCTCCCGTTCATAACTGTAACTGATGCTCCTCTCCCATTCATAACTGTAACTGATGCTCCTCTCCCGTTCATAACTGTAACTGATGCTCCTCTCCCGTTCATAACTGTAACTGATGCTCCTCTCCCGTTCATAACTGTAACTGATGCTCCCCTCCCATTCATAACTGTAACTGATGCTCCTCTCCCATTCATAACTGTAACTGATGCTCCTTTCCCATTCACAACTGTAACTGATGCTCCTCTCCCATTCATAACTGTAACTGATGCCCCTCTCCCATTCACAAATGCAACTGATGCTCCTCTCCCATTCATAACTGTAACTGATGCTCCTCTCCCATTCGTAACTGTAACTGATGCTCCTCTCCCATTCGTAACTGTAACTGATGCTCCTCTCCCATTCGTAACTGTAACTGATGCTCCTCTCCCATTCGTAACTGTAACTGATGCTCCTCTCCCATTCGTAACTGTAACTGATGCTCCTCTCCCATTCGTAACTGTAACTGATGCTCCTCTCCCATTCGTAACTGTAACTGATGCTCCTCTCCCATTCGTAACTGTAACTGATGCTCCTCTCCCATTCGTAACTGTAACTGATGCAAGCATTAAATTCAATTATATTCAGTTTTGCTTGTGTTAGTTAAACTTCTGAGACAAACTTGCATTTTATTCAGTGTTAATCCAATATTGTGAGCATTACAGCAGAGTTTTTTATAAATTATTTCTGTTCCATTTGAATTTTTACTCATTATTCATGTAGATGCTCATTGAAAGGTTATTTATGTTTCTTTTATTTATTCATGTATAGGATCACAAGTAAATTAAGCAATCAGTACCTCAGAATTTAATATATTCATTCGAGAACTTTCTTAGCAATTAACGTTCCCTTCCACATTCATGAGAATATAACTTTAAAATTAATTTGCCCATTAATATTTCTTGTGGAAAAGTATTTTACACGTATTGGAGATATTACTAGGTTTGGTATGTTTTACCTCTGAGTGGCACGTTTTGCTCACAATGGGTTAAATGGCCAGGTCACATGGACCCCAAGGGCACAGAGAAGGTTGGGGGAAGAGGATCCACTGGGCAACTGTTAGAAGAGATGGCAACCTCTCATGAAGGCCATCCATGTGGGAAAGTTTGTCACACCAGCTGAAGAAAAAATGTTATCCGATAATGGTGTAGTGGTTAGCATAATTGGCATGTTTCCAGGAGACATGGGGCGGGGGTGGCTCAGTCGGTAGCGCGCCAGGCTCGTAATCTGTAGTTCTCAGGTACGAGTCCCAGCTGGGTCAGCGTTGAGATTTATCTCCGCAAAATTCCCCGCCCTGCCCACGGTCGGTAGGGGACACCGATGGGCTTGGAAAGGCCACTGTCCGTCGGATGGGATGTTAAGCCGTGGCCCCGTGTGCGGGAGAGCCATACCCTGTGCACGTTAAAGAACGCGCTGGATGGCCTTGACGGGAGGCTACCATCTGTCTCCCAACAGCTGTTCCAATGGGTCCCCTCCCCCAACCTTCTCTGAGCCTTCGGGGTCCTTGTGACCTGGCCATTTAACCCATGGTGTGCAAAAAAGTGCCGCTCAGAGGTAAAACAACCCAACGTTAAAGAACACGCTGGATGGCCTTGACGGGAGGCTACCATCTGTCTCCCAACAGCTGTTCCAATGGGTCCCCTCCCCCAACCTTCTCTGAGCCTTCGGGGTCCTTGTGACCTGGCCATTTAACCCATGGTGTGCAAAAAAGTGCCGCTCAGATGTAAAACAACCCAACGGTAAAGAACACGCTGGATGGCCTTGACGGGAGGCTACCATCTGTCTCCCAACAGCTGTTCCAGTGGGTCCCCTCCCCCCAACCTTCTGTGAGCCTTCGGGGTCCATGTGACCTGGCCATTTAGCCCAAGGTGTGCAAAAACGTGCCGCTCAGAGGTAAACCAACCCAACCCAATGGCACATTCAGATGCTTTTATCATCTTAAATTATAGCATAATTGTGCAAATAAATTTATTGTATTAAATTGGTGTTTGTGTGTGTGTGTGCTAAAAGTAAAAGTTATGACGAAATACCTACATCAGCTTGTAACATACTGTAATGTTCTTCTTTTGCACACAGTGATTCCTTCAGCACTGAAATATGACGTTGATAATCCTGATGCTGCTCTTCTAAAGTCTTCATCTTGGCTCCCATCGCTAACATTTCTTGGTCCCTTTTGTTTAGTTCTATTCTTAATTCATCAAGCTGAAAATAAAAAAAAAACTATGAAATTAAACTCTTCATACTTGCAGTGGTGTATAGAGGGTGAATCTGAAAAAGTGGGCAAAACTTTACGGGGTGGTAGAACGCAGCTATACGAGCAATATTCGTCATAGAATGTATGGTCGGAACGCAAACGGCGAGCCGCTAGGTGGCGTTGGAAATGGCATAAAAGGGTCGGTCCTCGCACCCAACAGCATTTCTACCGTGGATTGCCGAGATTGGATTGTTTTACCTCTGAGCGGCACTTTTTTGCACACCATGGGCTAAATGGCCAGGTCACATGGACCCCGAAGGCTCAGAGAAGGTTGGGGGAGGGGACCCACTGGAACAGCTGTTGGGAGACAGATGGTAGCCTCCCATCAAGGCCATCCAGCGTGTTCTTTAACGTTGGGTTGTTTTACCTCTCAGCGGCACTTTTTTGCACACCATGGGCTAAATGGCCAGGCCACAAGGACCCCGAAGGCTCACAGAAGGTTGGGGGAGGGGACCCCCTGGAATAGCTGTTGGGAGACAGATGGTAGCCTCCCGTCAAGGCCATCCAGCGTGTTCTTTAACGTTGGGTTGTTTTACCTCTGAGCGGCACTTTTTTCCACACCATGGGCTAAATGGCCAGGTCACAAGGACCCCGAAGACTCAGAGAAGGTTGGGGGAGGGGACCCACTGGAACAGCTGTTGGGAGACAGATGGTAGCCTCCCGTCAAAGCCATCCAGCGTGTTCTTTAACGTTGGGTTGTTTTACCTCTGAGCGGCACTTTTTTGCACACCATGGGCTAAATGGCCAGGCCACAAGGACCCCGTAGGCTCAGAGAAGGTTGGGGGAGGGGACCCACTGGAACAGCTGTTGGAAGACAGATGGTAGTCTCCCGTCAAGGCCATCCAGCGTGTTCTTTAACGTCGGGTTGTTTTACCTCTGAGCGGCACTTTTTTTGCACACAATTGGTTAAATGGCCAGGTCCCATGGACCCCGAAGGCTCAGAGAAGGTTGGGGGAGTGGACCCACTGGAACAGCTGTTGGGAGACAGATGGTAGTCTCCCGTCAAGGCCATCCAGCGTGTTCTTTAAAGTGCACAGGGTATGGCTCTCCCGCACACGGGGCCACGGCTTAACGTCCCATCCGACGGACGGCGGCCTTTTCAGGCCCATCGGTGTCCCCTACTGACCGTGGGCAGGGCGGAGAATTTTGCGGAGATAAATCTCAACGCTGACCCAGCTGGGACTCGAACCTGGGAACTACAGATTACGAGCCTGGCGCGCTACCGACTGAGCCACCCCCGCTCCAAGGAGAGGAGATACTTCAGAAAACATTTTATTAACAGGAATGTAATTGAGGTACATGCTCAAAGAAATTGCTCAAAAGAGCTGACGCCAGCTGTAATGCAGGCTTCACACCTGCGGGATAGGGACCGACGCACATTTGCGAAGACACCAGGCATTTCCCGAATATCGCCGGCAACAACGGCGATCCTGGCGACTAGATCCATATCGGTTTCTATGGGGCACTCGTAGATTCGGATTTTCATATGGCCCCACAGGTGCATATCCGCCATTTCGTGGTTAGTATAACCAGCCATCCTCTCGGCAATCCGGAGTGGGGGTGGCTCAGTCGGTAGCGCGCCAGGCTCGTAATCTGTAGTTCCCAGGTTCGAGTCCCAGCTGGGTCAGAGTTGAGATTTATCTCCGCAAATTTCCCCGTCCTGCCCACGGTCAGTAGGGGACACCGATGGGCTTGGAAAGGCCGCCGTCCGTCGGATGGGACGTTAAGCCGTGGCCCCGTGTGCGGGAGAGCCATACCCTGTGCACGTTAAAGAACACGCTGGATGGCCTTGACGGGAGGCTACCATCTGTCTCCCAACAGCTGTTCCAGTGGGTCCCCTCCCCCAACCTTCTCTGAGCCTTCGGAATCCTTGTGGCCTGGCCATTTAGCCCATGGTGTGCAAAAAAGTGCCGCTCAGAGGTAAAACAATCCAATCTCGGCAATCCACGGTAGAAATGCAGTTGGGTGCGAAGACCGACCCTTTTATACAATTTCCAACGCCACCTAGCGGCTCGCCGTTTGCGTTCCGACCATACATTCTATGACGAATATAGCTCGTATAGCTGCGTTCTACCACCCAGTAAAGTTTTACCCACTTCTTCAGATTCACTCTGTATATTTCAGCTGAAAAAATTTAAAGAAATCTTACAAAAGAAATATTTAATATCTGATACCAATTAATTATAACAAAATATTATAATGTATATATATTTTAAAAAACACTAAAATGCTTCAACATTTTGTGAAATATATAAAAAATTTATAACTCGATAATTTGTAAAATAGGTTATTTATGGAAAATGGAACTGGAAATACGTTAAAGATTTAAAATAAATTAATATACATTTTGATTAAAACATTATTTGTTCAATATTTAAAGAGTTATCTAAGTTGCAACATTTAACAACTGGATTACATTTATAAGCCGTCCCATGGCCGAGTGGTTAGCACGCTTGGCTACTGATCTAAGGGACCTGGGTTTCGAGCCCCGGGTAAGGCATGGATGTATGTGTTTTTTCTGCTGAGGTCCTGCCATCCTCTCAGATCTCCTACTATGGCATATAAACTGACAGGCTCCTGTCAGACCTCTGTGGCAAGCAGCTGCTTGAGGGGGTATTTATTTTATTTATTTAAAGATTTAATATTATTAAAAATCATTTTTCTTTTAATCTGTAAATTTGTCAAAAAATAGATTAATATTTTGTATCTTTTGAATCTATTAACCCTTTCAGGACCATAAGGTTTCTAAGAGTAAATATTAGTATGTAACTGTTTATTTTAGTTTGTTTAGACGTAAAATAAATAAAAATCATAAGAAAAATACATAACAATGTGTAGTTTTTTTGGAATTTTATGGGAAATATTTTTCCCAATGGCCTATAAAGGTAACAGAAATTATAGTTAGGCTTATTATGCAATGTCTTTTATTTATTGGTTTATTAGAACAAAATGTTAACTAAAATAATACAAAATTATGAAATAAAATTACTCTACAAAATGATGTGCTAATTATGATATTCTGCGAAGCAATTTCTTTTGGTAGTAAGGCAAAGATGGACATTGCACATAGTACATATATTATATGGATTTGAGCTTGATTATGGATCCTGGATCCTGGACTTGCTGCACTGGTGGGCCTCTGTTGAGGGAGAGTCTGCCGCTGTGTTTTCTGTTTGCTTCTGGGTTGCCAGCTCTAAGTGAACATAGGCATGGGATACCTTATATCAGCTGGTGGATAATCCTAATCAGAGGCCATCGCAGGTACCTGAACCTTACTTAGCTAGTTGGGCATCGTCAAGCCTAAACTGGAGTAATGCGTCTCAGGCAGGCCATGTGGCTCTTGAAAAAGTCCACTTGAAAAGGTGGTGCCTGAAGTTCCTACCAGCATCGGTGACTTCAGCCTTTAGCGGAGGAGGAACGGGTCTTTGCCCCATGCCTGCGATCAGGGGGCTGTTTGATATTGTTGGCCCTACCAATCTCAATAAACCTAATTTCTTTAAAAATCCTACTAATCATTTTCTCTCTGCAGGAACGTGGAACGTGAGGACATTACATAGAGATTATTCTCTTGATGTCCTCATGTAAGAATTGCAGCGCTATAACCTAGATATTCTAGGCTTGCAAGAGACCAGATGGACAGGTAAAGGTGAGATACTTAAAGATAACTTTAAATTTCTCTTTACAGGGAGGGAGGATGGAAAGCATCACCAAGGCGTGGGTCTGCTGCTCAGCAGACACGCTAGTGATGCTCTTCTAGGATATGAGTGCATTACTGAAAGGTTTCTTACAGCAAAATTTCAGACAAGCATTAAAGACTTGAATGTTATCTGCTGTTATGCCCCCACTGAGGATTCCGATGAGGATGAGAAGGATAGGTTTTATGAACAACTTCAGGATATTTTGAATTCTGTCAAGAAAGGAGATATTACCCTTGTTCTTGGTGACTTCAATGCCAAAGTTGGTACTGACTCTGATCTTTGGGGAGGGGTGATAGGCCCTTTTGGAATTGGTAGCTGCAATGGCAATGGGCAACGTCTCCTACAGGTAAGTAAACTCAATGGTTTCAGAATAACTAACACATATTACAAACACCGCGACATACATAAGTACACATGGGTTTTACCAGATGGGCTGCATAAGAATATGATTGATTACATATTAATTAACAGCAAATGGGCTAGTTCTGTTAGGAATACCAGGGCATATAGGGGAGCTGAAATTGGATCTGACCATTACCTTGTTAAAAGTGTCTTGCAACTTAAACTTAAAAAGTGTTGTGCTAGGGTTAAAAAATTTGCTTTTAATACTGAAGCTCTGAAAGACCCAGTTATAGCTAAAGCTTACCATGATAGGTTACTTAGTCATTATGACAGTCATGGTTTGCTTACTACTGAAGTTGAGGAAGAATGGGATCATTTTAAACAGGCTTTTTTGGACACTAACAGTACTCTTTTAGGGAAAAAGGAGCAGAAGAGGCAGAATTATTTGAGTGATAAGGCACTTGAGCTTATTTCGGAAAGAAAGAACTGCAGGAATGTCCTTAATCAATACCCTACTAGTCCTAATAGAAAGCATTACAGAGAACTTAATAAACGTGTAAAGGATCAGTTAGCTGCTGATAAGAATCTTTGGCTTGATGGTTTGGCTGACAAAGCTGAGGAAGCAGTTAGACAGCACAACAGCAGAGAGCTGTACCTGATAGTTAATGTTTTGTGTGGTAGAAAACGGACAGGTATACAGGGATTGAAGGATAAACAAGGCAAGGTTATAGAAGGTGAGGATTCTGTCATGGCTAGGTGGGATGAGCATTTCAGTGATGTTCTAAACAATGTGGTTAGTTCTACTCCCATTGTTTGCAATGATGATAGATGCATTGTTGGCTTTAATGTTGGCCCTATAACACAATCTGAAGTTAGTTTGGCTATTTCTAAACTGAGTTTATTTTATTATATTATTGAGTTTATTTTTTTTATTTATGAAGTTTACTTCATAAATCCCCAGGGGTGGATGAAATTACTACGGAAATGCTTAGAGCTGGGAATGTTTCAGTTACCATTTGGATGACTGAAATTTTGAATAACTTTTATGATAAAGGCATGGTTCCTAAAGATTTTACCAGAGCTATTATTATCCCTATTTTCGAAAAAGGTGATCGCAGTTCTTGTGATAACTATAGGGGTATTAGCCTACTCTCTGTTCCAGGTAAAGTTCTTTCCATGATTGTGCTTAATAGAATTAAGAATCTGGTTGACAGGCAATTGCGTGATGAGCAATGTGGATTCAGAAGTGGTAGGGGATGTGTGGATCAGATATTTTCACTTAGACAGATTCTTGAGAAATGTTTAGAGTTTCAGAGACCTTTGGTTGCTAACTTTGTTGATTTCAAAAAGGCTTTCGACTCTGTTGATCGTCATAATTCGTGGTTGATTGTGAGATCATATGGTATACCAGACAAGTTAGTTAACATAATGAAAGCTCTCTATAATAACACTGAGTCATGTGTGAGAGTTGGTAAGTCTTGTAGCAGTTGGTTTAGCATTACTTCTGGTGTTCGACAAGGGTGCATTTTGTCTCCTTTTCTCTTTAGTTTGGTTACTGATTATGTTATGCGAAATTCACTTCAAGGGAAAGATTTTGGCCTTAAATGGGCTGGAGATACGAAAATTTCTGATTTAGATTATGCTGATGATTTAGCCCTTTTGGCAAATGATGTTGATGAGATGAACTCTTTCATTCGAGCTGTTGATGAGACTGGTAGTAGAGTATATTTGGTTAGAAACAGAGAGAAAACTAAAGTGATGAAAATTGGTCAGGCAGGCTGTGATTCAGTTAATCTGAATGGTTGCAGTCTTGAGCAGGTGTCACAGTTTAATTATCTTGGGAGCTATGTAACAGATAATGGTGATGTGCGGCATGAGATTAACAGACGAATAGGGATTGCTGCCGGGACTTTTAAGAATCTATGGAGAGTGTGGAGAAATAGGCGTATACACCTAAAGACTAAAATTAGACTGTATAATAGTTTGGTTCTTTCTAGGGTTAGTTATGGTAGTGAAACTTGGACACTTTGTAAGCAAGATAACAGGAAACTAGATGCTATTGATTCCAGATGCTTACGCAGTATCTTGGGCATTAGGTGGTTCAACTTTGTAGCTAATGATGGTTAGGCAAAGGAGTTTGCAACCTCCTCTAAGCAGCATATTGTGCAGAGAGAGACTCCGTTGGTTTGGCCATGTTGCCCGTATGGATAATTATAGATTGGCGAATAGGGTTATGAACAGTATGTCTAGAGGCCTCAGAAAGAAGGGGAGACCTAGGATGCGGTGGGCAGACAATGTCAAACAGGACCTTGTTAGAATTGGTGTGCAGTGGCAGGATGCAACAGATGTAGCTCAGGACAGATATGCTTGGAGAATTAAACTGCACGGTCTGGTTGGATCTCCGTAGCCCATGGCTGCTTGAGGATGATGATGATGATGATGCGTCCTGACAGTTCGGTTTTTGTTTTCTAAACGTTCCCGTTTACGTGATTGCGTTCGGCATACGTTCTATTTTGACATTCTGTATAAAAAATGCAGATAAGGTTATAATTAAATACGACAATCACCAATTTTTAAAATGGGAAAAAATGTATCCCTTAGTCGTGAAAGGGTTAAGGAGATATTTACGTACCATGCCGTGGAGGATGGGGAGTAACAGGAACTTCCGGGATGCTTTCAGGGACAAATTTAATAATCGACATTCTTACCATCAAGTGACGTCTCAGTGAAGATTAAAAGAAGGATAATGGCTGCCAATGGTCTACCCACCTTGGCGAAGGAAATAATTATTTATTCCTTTGATAGCATAGAGTTCTTTAAAAAGTTTTTGATCCACGACGTGTTTGTTTGGTTTGTTTTACCTCTGAACGGCACTGTTTTGCACACCATGGGCTAAATGGCCAGGTCACAAGGACCCCGAAGGCTCTGAAGGTTGGGGGAGAGGACCCACTGGAACAACTGTTGGGAGACAGATGGTAGCCTCCCGTCAAGGCCATCCAGCGTGTTCTTTAACGTTGGGTTGTTTTACCTCTGAGCGGCACTTTTTTGCACACCATGGGCTAAATGGCCAGGTCACAAGGACCCGAATGCTCAGAGAAGGTTGGGGAGGGGACCCACTGGAACAGCTTTAGGGAGACAGATGGTAGCCTCCCGTCAAGGCCATCCAGCGTTTTCTTTATCGTGCATAGGGTGTGGCTCTCTCACACACGGGGCCACGGCTTAACGACCCATTTGACGGACTGCGGCCTTTCCAAGCCCATCGGTGTCCCCTACTGACCGTGGGCAGGGCGGGGAATTTTGCGGAGATAAATAGCAACGCTGACCCAGCTGGGACTCGAACCCGGGAACTACAGATTACGAGCCTGGAGCGCTACCGACTGAGCCACACCCGCCCCACCTTGGCGAAGGAAATAATTATTTATACCTTTGATAGCGTAGAGAGCTTTAAAAAGTTTTTGATCCACGACGTGTGTTTCACGCCTTTCAGTGCTTTGTCAGGTGGGACGTGAGGAACTTAAGCTAATGCAGGAAAGGTAATAAATTTAATAGCCCCCCCCCCTTCCCCTCCGCCACACTCAACATCCAACTGCCTCTAAAACAACCAACTCCAACAATCTATAACCATCCATATGGGCAACATGGCCAAACCAGCGGAGTCTCTCTCTGCACAATAAGGGACGGGGGTGGCTCAGTCGGTAGCGCGCCAGGCTCGTAATCTGTAGTTCCCAGGTTCGAGTCCCAGCTGGGTCAGCGTTGAGATTTATCTCCGTAAAATTCCCCGCCCTGCCCACGGTCAGTAGGGGACACCGCTGGGCTTGGAAAGGCCACCGTCCGTCGGATGGGACGTTAAGCCGTGGCCCCGTGTGCGGGAGAGCCATACTCTGTGCACGTTAAAGAACACGCTGGATGGCCCTGACGGGAGGCTACCATCTGTCTCCCAACAGCTGTTCCAGTGGGTCCCCTCCCCCAACCTTCTCTGAGCCTTCGGGGTCCATGTGACCTGGCCATTTAGCCCATGGTGTGCAAAAAAGTGCCGCTCAGAGATAAAACAACCCAACGTTAAAGAACACGCTGGATGGCCTTGACGGGAGGATACCATCTGTCTCACAACAGCTGTTCCAGTGGGTCCCCTCCCCCAACCTTCTCTGAGCCTTCGGTGTACTTGTGGCCTGGCCATTTAACCCATAGTGTGCAAAAAAGTGCCATACCCTGTGCACGTTAAATAACACGCTGGATGGCCTTGACGGGAGGCTACCATCTGTCTCCAAAAGCTGTTCCAGTGGGCCCTCTCTCCCAACCTTCTCTGAGCCTTCGGGGTCCTTGTGACCTGGCCATTTAGCCCATGATGTGCAAAAAAGTGCTGCTCAGAGGTAAAACAACCCAACGTTAAAGAACACGCTTGATGGCCTTGACGGGAGGCTACCATCTGTCTCCCAACAGCTGTTCCTGTGGGTCCCCTCCCCCAACCTTCTCTGAGCCTTCGGTGTCCTTGTGGCCTGGCCATTTAACCCATAGTGTGCAAAAAAGTGCCGCTCAGAGGTAAAACAACCCAACGTTAAAGAACACGCTGGATGGCCTTGACGGAAGGCTACCATCTGTCTCCCAACAGCTGTTCCAGTGGGTCCCCTCCCCCAACCTTCTCTGAGCCTTCGGTGTCCTTGTGGCCTGGCCATTTAACCCATAGTGTGCAAAAAAGTGCCACTCAGAGGTAAAACAACCCAACGTTAAAGAACACGCTGGATGGCCTTGACGGAAGGCTACCATCTGTCTCCCAACAGCTGTTCCAGTGGGTCCCCTCCCCAACCTTCTCTGAGCCTTCGGTGTCCTTGTGGCCTGGCCATTTAACCCATAGTGTGCAAAAAAGTGCCACTCAGAGGTAAAACAACCCAACGTTAAAGAACACGCTGGATGGCCTTGACGGAAGGCTACCATCTGTCTCCCAACAGCTGTTCCAGTGGGTCCCCTCCCCAACCTTCTCTGAGCCTTCGGTGTCCTTGTGGCCTGGCCATTTAACCCATAGTGTGCAAAAAAGTGCCACTCAGAGGTAAAACAACCCAACGTTAAAGAACACGCTGGATGGCCTTGACGGAAGGCTACCATCTGTCTCCCAACAGCTGTTCCAGTGGGTCCCCTCCCCAACCTTCTCTGAGCCTTCGGTGTCCTTGTGGCCTGGCCATTTAACCCATAGTGTGCAAAAAAGTGCCACTCAGAGGTAAAACAACCCAACGTTAAAGAACACGCTGGATGGCCTTGACGGAAGGCTACCATCTGTCTCCCAACAGCTGTTCCAGTGGGTCCCCTCCCCCAACCTTCTCTGAGCCTTCGGTGTCCTTGTGGCCTGGCCATTTAACCCATAGTGTGCAAAAAAGTGCCACTCAGAGGTAAAACAACCCAACGTTAAAGAACACGCTGGATGGCCTTGACGGAAGGCTACCATCTGTCTCCCAACAGCTGTTCCAGTGGGTCCCCTCCCCCAACCTTCTCTGAGCCTTCGGTGTCCTTGTGGCCTGGCCATTTAACCCATAGTGTGCAAAAAAGTGCCACTCAGAGGTAAAACAACCCAACGTTAAAGAACACGCTTGATGGCCTTGACGGGAGGCTACCATCTGTCTCCCAACAGCTGTTCCTGTGGGTCCCCTCCCCCAACCTTCTCTGAGCCTTCGGTGTCCTTGTGGCCTGGCCATTTAACCCATAGTGTGCAAAAAAGTGCCGCTCAGAGGTAAAACAATCCAATCGGACTACTATAAACTCACCTCTCTTAACTTTCCTAAATCTTTATCCTTCGCCTCAAGTATATTTTCCAGATGTTTCGCCCTCGTTTCAGTCTCTATAAGCTTCGTTTTTATTCTATCCATATCTTTTCGTTCCTCTTCAATGAGCTTATTACCTAAGTATAATAAGAAGAGAATAACAATAGGTGCAGCCAACAAACACAAAATATTTCATTTGGAACATGCTTAATATTAATCATGCAATTTAAATAAGCTGAAATATTATAACAAATGAATAATAAATATTAAAATGTTATTTTTTCTTTTCGTTATCATTACAGTTAGCCAATACTAAATCATAGTCCGAAATCCAGCGTGGCGGGGGTGGCTCAGTCGGTAGCGCGCCAGGCTCGTAATCTGTAGTTCCCAGGTTCGAGTCCCAGCTGGATCAGCGTTGAGATTTATCTCCGCAAAATTCCCCGCCCTGCCCACGGTCAGTAGGGGACACCGATGGGCTTGGAAAGGCCGCCGTCCGTCGGATGGGACGTTAAGCCGTGGCTCTGTGTGCGGGAGAGCCATACCCTGTGCACGTTAAAGAACACGCTGGATGGCCCTGACGGGAGGCTACCATCTGTCTCCCAACAGCTGTTCCAGTGGGTCCCCTCCCCCAACCTTCTCTGAGCCTTTGGGGTCCATGTGACCTGGCCATTTAGCCCATGGTGTGCAAAAAAGTGCCGTTCAGAGGTAAAACAAACCAAAGCGAAATCCAGGAATTTGGAAATCCTGTGCAGAAATGAGCCAGTTCCTTCCAAGTCACAAGAAACAATATTGAGATATATGAAAATATTCTATCCATATCATGTGACAGAATACAAAATTGCAATACGTACAGTCGCTCAAAAAAGTATCCGAACACCATGGTTGACTACAGACTTCAGAAAAAATATCTGGCAACGATTTTTTTTTAGAAATTAGTGATCTGGTAACCTTCGTGTCACGTGACACGAAGGTTGCCAGATCACTAATTTCTAAAAAAAATCGTTGCCAGATATTTTTTCTGAAGTCTGTAGTCAGCCATGGTGTTCGGATACTTTTTTGAGCGACTGTACAATTAACAGAAACTAAATTCAATTATGAAGTTATTCATTTTATAAAGAAATAAGTAGAACAAAAAATGTAATTTGAGTGTCAATTCATTGATTTTAAAGTAGCATAATCTCTCATCAATTCATAAAAACTGAGCATTGTTCAACTGTTTATATACACTGCTCGCCATTAAAAGTGCAACACCAGGAAGAACTCATCAGATTGTCTCAAAATATGCAAGATGGGTTGGGTTGGGTTGTTTTACCTCTGAGCGGCATTTTTTTGCACACCATGGGCTAAATGGCCAGGTCACATGGACCCCGAAGGCTCAGAGAAGGTTGGGGGAGGGGACCCACTGGAACAGCTGTTGGGAGACAGATGTTAGCCTTCCGTCAAGGCCATCCAGCGTGTTCATTAACGTTGGGTTGTTTTAACTCTGAGCGGCACTTTTTTGCACACCATGGGCTAAATGACCAGGTCACATGGACCCCGAAGGCTCAGAGAAGGTTGGGGGAGGGGACCCACTGGAACAGCTGTTGGGAGACAGATGTTAGCCTTCCGTCAAGGCCATCCAGCGTGTTCATTAACGTTGGGTTGTTTTAACTCTGAGCGGCACTTTTTTGCACACCATGGGCTAAATGACCAGGTCACATGGACCCCGAAGGCTCAGAGAAGGTTGGGGGAGGGGACCCACTGGAACAGCTGTTGGGAGACAGATGTTAGCCTTCCGTCAAGGCCATCCAGCGTGTTCATTAACGTTGGGTTGTTTTAACTCTGAGCGGCACTTTTTTGCACACCATGGGCTAAATGACCAGGTCACATGGACCCCGAAGGCTCAGAGAAGGTTGGGGGAGGGGACCCACTGGAACAGCTGTTGGGAGACAGATGTTAGCCTTCCGTCAAGGCCATCCAGCGTGTTCATTAACGTTGGGTTGTTTTAACTCTGAGCGGCACTTTTTTGCACACCATGGGCTAAATGGCCAGGTCACATGGACCCCGAAGGCTCAGAGAAGGTTGGGGAGGGGACCCACTGGAACAGCTGTTGGGAGACAGATGGTAGCCTCCCGTCAAGGCCATCCAGCGTGTTCTTTAACGTTGGGTTGTTTTACCTCTGAGCGGCACTTTTTTGCACACCATGGGCTAAATGGCCAGGTCACATGGACCCCGAAGGCTCAGAGAAGGTTGGGGGAGGGGACTTACTGGAACAGCTGTTGGGAGACAGATGGTAGCCTCCCGTCAAGGCCATCCAGCGTGTTCTTTAACGTTGGGTTGTTTTACCTCTGAGCGGCACTTTTTTGCACACCATGGGCTAAATGACCAGGTCACATGGACCCCGAAGGCTCAGAGAAGGTCGCGGAGGGGACCCACTGGAACAGCTGTTGGTAGACAGATGGTAGTCTCCCGTCAAGGCCATCCAGCGTGTTCTTTAACGTTGGGTTGTTTTACCTCTGAGCAGCACTTTTTTGCACACCATGGGCTAAATGGCCAGGTCACATGGACCCCGAAGGCTCGGAGAAGGTTGGGGGAGGGGACCCACTGGAACAGCTGTTAGGAGACAGATGGTAGCCTCCCGTCAAGGCCATCCAGCGTGTTCATTAACGTTGGGTTGTTTTACCTCTGAGCAGCACTTTTTTGCACACCATGGGCTAAATGGCCAGGTCACATGGACCCCGAAGGCTCAGAGAAGGTCGCGGAGGGGACCCACTGGAACAGCTGTTGGTAGACAGATGGTAGTCTCCCGTCAAGGCCATCCAGCGTGTTCTTTAACGTTGGGTTGTTTTACCTCTGAGCAGCACTTTTTTGCACACCATGGGCTAAATGGCCAGGTCACATGGACCCCGAAGGCTCGGAGAAGGTTGGGGGAGGGGACCCACTGGAACAGCTGTTAGGAGACAGATGGTAGCCTCCCGTCAAGGCCATCCAGCGTGTTCATTAACGTTGGGTTGTTTTACCTCTGAGCAGCACTTTTTTGCACACCATGGGCTAAATGGCCAGGTCACATGGACCCCGAAGGCTCAGAGAAGGTCGCGGAGGGGACCCACTGGAACAGCTGTTGGGAGACAGATGGTAGCCTCCCATCAAGGCCATCCAACGTGTTCTTTAACGTTGGGTTGTTTTACCTCTGAGCAGCACTTTTTTGCACACCATGGGCTAAATGGCCAGGTCACATGGACCCCGAAGGCTCAGAGAAGGTCGCGGAGGGGACCCACTGGAACAGCTGTTGGGAGACAGATGGTAGCCTCCCATCAAGGCCATCCAACGTGTTCTTTAACGTTGGGTTGTTTTACCTCTGAGCAGCACTTTTTTGCACACCATGGGCTAAATGGCCAAGTCACATGGACCCCGAAGGCTCGGAGAAGGTTGGGGGAGGGGACCCACTGGAACAGCTGTTGGGAGACAGATGTTAGCCTTCCGTCAAGGCCATCCAGCGTGTTCTTTAACGTTGGGTTGTTTTACCTCTGAGCGGCACTTTTTTGCACACCATGGGCTAAATGGCCAGGTCACATGGACCCCGAAGGCTCAGAGAAGGTCGCGGAGGGGACCCACTGGAACAGCTGTTGGGAGACAGATGGTAGCCTCCCGTCAAGGCCATCCAGCGTGTTCTTTAACGTGCACAAGGTATGGCTCTGCCGCACACGGGGCCACGGCTTAACGTCCCATCCGACGAACGGCGGCCTTTCCAATCCCATCGGTGTCCCCTATTGACCGTGGGCAGGGCGGGGAATTTTTGCGGAGATAAATCTCAACGCTGATCCAGCTGGGACTCGAACCTGGGAACTACAGATTACGAGCCTGGCGCGCTACCGACTGAGCCACCACCGCCCCAAGTGGTATAAGAGGATATTACAAAGAGTCAGTGTAAAGAACTGGTGTTTCTGTTAATTGTAAAGAACTGGAATTGTGTTTAGTAGCAGTTCTTGTGCACTAAAGGTTCAAGTATGCCCCATTGAAGAACACGGCATCCGTACGACCAGGTTTCTGACTTTGATCAAGGGAGAATTGTGGGATTACGGGAAGGCAGATGATCATACCGAGACATCAGTGCTCATGTTAGATGGAATGCAGTCAGAGTGATGAGAATATGGCACCAGTGGGTAGAGGAGGAACGAACTCACCAACGTGAGGGATCTTAATGGCCCTGTCACACAAATAAATGAGAGGACATCACATGTGAATGGCTATGAATGATTGTACGGCCACATCAAACACCTTAGCTCAAAAGTTAGGGTGTGTTGTAAATCAATCAGCGTCTGCACATACGGTTCGATGACGTCTGCAACATCGGGGCATCTTTGCTAGGTGGTCATTGCTTCGGCTACCATTGACTCTACAACAAGGCACATGCAACTGCAAAGGTATCGAGAACATTGTCTTTTCAGATGAATCCATATCTGGTGGTACTGTGGTCATAGGCTCAGTGAGACATGCATGATGCAGCACCATACAGGTCCGGCCCATGGTGTTATGGACTTTACTCGTGCTGGTTCATATCCGAGTGCTAACTCCAAGAAGGAGCGGGGGTGGCTCAGTCGGTAGTGCGCTAGGCTCGTAATCTGTAGTTCCCAGGTTCGAGTCCCAGCTGAGTCAGCGTTGAGATTTATCTCCGCAAAATTCCCCGCCCTGCCCACGGTCAGTAGGCACAGTTTCCAAGCCACGATGGGCTTGGAAAGGCCGCCGTCCGTCGGATGGGACGTTAAGCCGTGGTCCCGTGTGCGGGAGAGCCATACGCTGTGCACGTTAAAGAACAAGCTGGATGGCCTTGACGGGAGGCTACCATCTGTCTCCCAACAGCTGTTCCAGTGGGTCCCCTCCCCCAACCTTCTCTGAGCCTTCGGGGTCTATGTGACCTGGCCATTTAGCCCATGGTGTGCAAAAAAGTACCGCTCAGAGGTAACCCAAACCAACCCACTCGTGCACGCGCCACATACATATTACCGGTACTTTGAACAACCAGAGTTACATCACTGAGATGTTGGAGCCTGTGGTCGTACCTTATCTTCAGCGGCTCCCTGGTGCCATTTACCAACAGGACAATGCCTGACCACATGTGGCATGCATCATCCAACAATTCCTGGATAGCCACCATGTTACACTTCTCCCTTGGCCTGCGCATTCGCCGGATCTGTCCCAAATTGAACATGTCTGGTCCATGATTGGGTTGGGTTGTTTTACCTCTGAGCAGCACTTTTTTGCACACCATGGGCTAAATGGCCAGGTCACAAGGACCCCGAAGGCTCAGAGAAGGTTAGGGGAGGGGACCCACTGGAACAGCTGTTGGGAGACTGATGGTAGCCTCCCGTCAAGGCCATCCAGCGTGTTCTTTAACGTTGGGTTGTTTTACCTCTGAGCGGCACTTTTTTGCACACCATGGGCTAAATGGCCAGGTCACATGGACCCCGAAGGCTCAGAGAAGGTTGGGAGAGGGGACCCATTGGAACAGCTGTTGGGAGACAGATGGTAGCCTCCCGTCAAGGCCATCCAGCGTGTTCTTTAACGTGCACAGGGTATGGCTCTCCCGCACACGGGCCACGTCTTAACGTCCTATCCGACGGATGGCGGCCTTTCCAAGCCCCATCGGTGTCCCCTACTGACCGTGGGCAGGGCGAGGAATTTTGCGGAGATAAATCTCAACGCTGACCCAGCTGGGACTCGAACCTGGGAACTACAGATTACGAGCCTGGCGCGCTACCGACTGAGCCACCCCCGCCCCCTAGTCCATGATCTCATGATGACTAGCACACCAGAAAGCAGCAGCTGCTACAAAAGATGAACTTTGGCTACATATCAAAACCGCATGAACTGACATTCCCCAAACACACATCCAATGTCTCATCCTCTCAATGCTGGAATGTGTAGCAAAGGTTATTGCTGCTCATGGTGGCTACACAAGATACTGATTTCTTTGCATTCCTGAAGTCTAGCCGAGTTGTATTTGTAATCATTTGATCCTTGTAACATAAGCTACGTATAAGGTTGGGTTGTTTTACCTCTGAGCGGCGCTTTTTTGCACACTATGGGCTAAATGGCCAGGTCACATGGACCCCGAAGGCTCAGAGAAGGTTGGGGGAGGGGACCCACTGGAACAGCTGTGGGGAGACAGATGGTAGCCTCCCGTCAAGGCCATCCAGCGTGTTCTTTAACGGGTTGTTTTACCTCTGAGCGGCACTTTTTTGCACACCATGGGATAAATGGTCAGGTCACAAGGACCCCGAAGGCTCAGAGAAGGTTGGGGGAGGGGACCCATTGGAACAGCTGTTGGCAGAATTATTCAACTCTTTTCAGGGTTGGGTTGTTTTACCTCTGATCGGCACTTTTTCGCACACCATGGGCTAAATGGCCAGGTCACATGGACCCCGAAGGCTCAGAGAAGGTTGGGGTAGGGGACCCACTGGAACAGCTGTGTGCAAAAAAGTGCCGCTCAGAGGTAAAACAACAATCTTTTTGGGAGAAACAGATGGTATCCTCCCGTCAAGACCATCCAGCGTGTTCTTTAACGTGCACAGGGTATGTCTCTCCCGCACACGGACCACGGCTTAACGTCCCATCCGACGGACGGCGGCCTTTCCAAGCCCATCGGTGTCCCCTACTGATCATGGGCAGGGCGGGGAATTTGGCGGAGATAAATCTCAACGCTGACCCAGCGGGACTTGAACCTGGGAACTACAGATTACGAGCCTGGAACGCAACCGACTGAGCCACCACCGCCCCTAAGCTTGATATATGGCTTTGATATATCTTGTCTTTCCTGGTGTTGCATTTTTAATGGCCATCAGTGTATATATATATATCTTTACAGATCACTAAATGTGAAATGGCAGAGTCCTTATTGAATTTTACAAATAATATGTCTAGAATAGAAATTTGAAAAATCAGTGGTAGTTTTTAAGAAATATTCCACTGACAGCAATAATCTATCCACTTTTTAGTGGTGAATATGTTGGAAGAAATTTGAGGATTCAGTGGTTTGATACAGGGTTGGGTTGTTTTACCTCTGAGCGGCACTTTTTTTCACACAATGGGCTAAATGGCCAGGTCACATGAACCCCGAAGGCTCAGAGAAGGTTGGGGGAGGGGACCCACTGGAACAGCTGTTCGTAGACAGATGGTAGCCTCCCGTCAAGGCCATCCAGCGTGTTCTTTAACGTTTGGTTGTTTTACCTCTGAGCGGCACTTTTTTGCACACCATGGGCTAAATGGCCATGTCACATGGACCCCGAAGGCTCAGAGAAGGTTGGGGGAGGGGACCCACTGGAACAGCTGTTGGGAGACAGATGGTAGCCTCCCGTCAAGGCCATCCAGCGTGTTCTTTAACGTTGGGTTGTTTTACCTCTGAGCGGCACTTTTTTGCACACCGTGGGCTAAATGGCCAGGTCACATGGACCCCGAAGGCTCAGAGAAGGTTGGGGGAGGGGACCCACTGGAACAGCTGTTGGGAGACAGATGGTAGCCTCCCGTCAAGGCCATCGAGCGTGTTCTTTAACGTTGGGTTGTTTTACCTCTGAGTGGCACTTTTTTGCACACCATGGGCTAAATGGCCAGGTCACATGGACCCCGAAGGCTCAGAGAAGGTTGGGGGAGGGGACCCACTGGAACAGCTGTTGGGAGACAGATGGTAGCCTCCCGTCAAGGCCATGCAGCGTGTTCTTTAACGTTGGGTTGTTTTACCTCTGAGTGGCACTTTTTTGCACACCATGGGCTAAATGGCCATGTCACATGGACCCCGAAGGCTCAGAGAAGGTTGGGGGAGGGGACCCACTGGAACAGCTGTTGGGAGACAGATGGTAGCCTCCCGTCAAGGCCATGCAGCGTGTTCTTTAACGTTGGGTTGTTTTACCTCTGAGTGGCACTTTTTTGCACACCATGGGCTAAATGGCCAGGTCACATGGACCCCGAAGGCTCAGAGAAGGTTGGGGGAGGGGACCCACTGGAACAGCTGTTGGGAGACAGATGGTAGCCTCCCGTCAAGGCCATCCAGCGTGTTCTTTAACGTTGGGTTGTTTTAAATCTGAGTGGCACTTTTTTGCACACCCTGGGCTAAATGGCCAGGTCACATGGACCCCGAAGGCTCAGAGAATGTTGGGGGAGGGGACCCACTGGAACAGCTGTTGGGAGACAGATGGTAGCCTCCCGTCAAGGCCATCCAGCGTGTTCTTTAACGTTTGGTTGTTTTACCTCTGAGCGGCACTTTTTTGCACACCATGGGCTAAATGGCCATGTCACATGGACCCCGAAGGCTCAGAGAAGGTTGGGGGAGGGGACCCACTGGAACAGCTGTTGGGAGACAGATGGTAGCCTCCCGTCAAGGCCATGCAGCGTGTTCTTTAACGTTGGGTTGTTTTACCTCTGAGTGGCACTTTTTTGCACACCATGGGCTAAATGGCCAGGTCACATGGACCCCGAAGGCTCAGAGAAGATTGGGGGAGGGGACCCACTGGAACAGCTGTTGGGAGACAGATGGTAGCCTCCCGTCAAGGCCATCCAGCGTGTTCTTTAACGTTGGGTTGTTTTACCTCTGAGTGGCACTTTTTTGCACACCCTGGGCTAAATGGCCAGGTCACATGGACCCCGAAGGCTCAGAGAATGTTGGGGGAGGGGACCCACTGGAACAGCTGTTGGGAGACAGATGGTAGCCTCCCGTCAAGGCCATCCAGCGTGTTCTTTAACGTTTGGTTGTTTTACCTCTGAGTGGCACTTTTTTGCACACCATGGGCTAAATGGCCAGGTCACATGGACCCCGAAGGCTCAAGAAGTTTGGGGGAAAGGACCCACTGGAACAGCTGTTGGGAGACAGATGGTAGCCTCCCGTCAAGGCCATCCAGCGTGTTCTTTAACGTTTGGTTGTTTTACCTCTGAGTGGCACTTTTTTGCACACCATGGGCTAAATGGCCAGGTCACATGGACCCCGAAGGCTCAGAGATGATTGGGGGAGGGGACCCACTGGAACAGCAGTTGGGAGACAGATGATAGCCTCCCGTCAAGGCCATCCAGCGTGTTCTTTAACGTTTGGTTGTTTTACCTCTGAGCGGCACTTTTTTGCACACCATGGGCTAAATGGCCATGTCACATGGACCCCGAAGGCTCAGAGAAGGTTGGGGGAGGGGACCCACTGGAACAGCTGTTGGGAGACAGATGGTAGCCTCCCGTCAAGGCCATCCAGCGTGTTCTTTAACGTTGGGTTGTTTTACCTCTGAGCGGCACTTTTTTGCACACCGTGGGCTAAATGGCCAGGTCACATGGACCCCGAAGGCTCAGAGAAGGTTGGGGGAGGGGACCCACTGGAACAGCTGTTGGGAGACAGATGGTAGCCTCCCGTCAAGGCCATCGAGCGTGTTCTTTAACGTTGGGTTGTTTTACCTCTGAGTGGCACTTTTTTGCACACCATGGGCTAAATGGCCAGGTCACATGGACCCCGAAGGCTCAGAGAAGGTTGGGGGAGGGGACCCACTGGAACAGCTGTTGGGAGACAGATGGTAGCCTCCCGTCAAGGCCATGCAGCGTGTTCTTTAACGTTGGGTTGTTTTACCTCTGAGTGGCACTTTTTTGCACACCATGGGCTAAATGGCCATGTCACATGGACCCCGAAGGCTCAGAGAAGGTTGGGGGAGGGGACCCACTGGAACAGCTGTTGGGAGACAGATGGTAGCCTCCCGTCAAGGCCATGCAGCGTGTTCTTTAACGTTGGGTTGTTTTACCTCTGAGTGGCACTTTTTTGCACACCATGGGCTAAATGGCCAGGTCACATGGACCCCGAAGGCTCAGAGAAGGTTGGGGGAGGGGACCCACTGGAACAGCTGTTGGGAGACAGATGGTAGCCTCCCGTCAAGGCCATCCAGCGTGTTCTTTAACGTTGGGTTGTTTTAAATCTGAGTGGCACTTTTTTGCACACCCTGGGCTAAATGGCCAGGTCACATGGACCCCGAAGGCTCAGAGAATGTTGGGGGAGGGGACCCACTGGAACAGCTGTTGGGAGACAGATGGTAGCCTCCCGTCAAGGCCATCCAGCGTGTTCTTTAACGTTTGGTTGTTTTACCTCTGAGCGGCACTTTTTTGCACACCATGGGCTAAATGGCCATGTCACATGGACCCCGAAGGCTCAGAGAAGGTTGGGGGAGGGGACCCACTGGAACAGCTGTTGGGAGACAGATGGTAGCCTCCCGTCAAGGCCATGCAGCGTGTTCTTTAACGTTGGGTTGTTTTACCTCTGAGTGGCACTTTTTTGCACACCATGGGCTAAATGGCCAGGTCACATGGACCCCGAAGGCTCAGAGAAGGTTGGGGGAGGGGACCCACTGGAACAGCTGTTGGGAGACAGATGGTAGCCTCCCGTCAAGGCCATCCAGCGTGTTCTTTAACGTTGGGTTGTTTTACCTCTGAGTGGCACTTTTTTGCACACCCTGGGCTAAATGGCCAGGTCACATGGACCCCGAAGGCTCAGAGAATGTTGGGGGAGGGGACCCACTGGAACAGCTGTTGGGAGACAGATGGTAGCCTCCCGTCAAGGACATCCAGCGTGTTCTTTAACGTTTGGTTGTTTTACCTCTGAGTGGCACTTTTTTGCACACCATGGGCTAAATGGCCAGGTCACATGGACCCCGAAGGCTCAAGAAGTTTGGGGGAAAGGACCCACTGGAACAGCTGTTGGGAGACAGATGGTAGCCTCCCGTCAAGGCCATCCAGCGTGTTCTTTAACGTTTGGTTGTTTTACCTCTGAGTGGCAATTTTTTGCACACCATGGGCTAAATGGCCAGGTCACATGGACCCCGAAGGCTCAGAGATGATTGGGGGAGGGGACCCACTGGAACAGCAGTTGGGAGACAGATGATAGCCTCCCGTCAAGGCCATCCAGCGTGTTCTTTAACGTTGGGTTGTTTTACCTCTGAGTGGCACTTTTTTGCACACCATGGGCTAAATGGCCAGGTCACATGGACCCCGAAGGTTCAGAGAAGGTTGGGGGAGGGGACCCACTGGAACAGCTGTTGGGAGACAGATGATAGCCTCCCGTCAAGGCCATCCAGCGTGTTCTTTAACGTTGGGTTGTTTTACCTCTGAGTGGCACTTTTTTGCACACCATGGGCTAAATGGCCAGGTCACATGGACCCCGAAGGCTCAAGAAGTTTGGGGGAGGGGACCCACTGGAACAGCTGTTGGGAGACAGATGGTAGCCTCCCGTCAAGGCCATCCAGCGTGTTCTTTAACGTTGGGTTGTTTTACCTCTGAGTGGCACTTTTTTGCACACCATGGGCTAAATGGCCAGGTCACATGGACCCCGAAGGTTCAGAGAAGGTTGGGGGAGGGGACCCACTGGAACAGCTGTTGGGAGACAGATGATAGCCTCCCGTCAAGGCCATCCAGCGTGTTCTTTAACGTTGGGTTGTTTTACCTCTGAGTGGCACTTTTTTGCACACCATGGGCTAAATGGCCAGGTCACATGGACCCCGAAGGCTCAAGAAGTTTGGGGGAGGGGACCCACTGGAACAGCTGTTGGGAGACAGATGGTAGCCTCCCGTCAAGGCCATCCAGCGTGTTCTTTAACGTTGGGTTGTTTTACCTCTGAGTGGCACTTTTTTGCACACCATGGGCTAAATGGCCAGGTCACATGGACCCCGAAGGCTCAAGAAGTTTGGGGGAGGGGACCCACTGGAACAGCTGTTGGGAGACAGATGGTAGCCTCCCGTCAAGGCCATCCAGCGTGTTCTTTAACGTTGGGTTGTTTTACCTCTGAGTGGCACTTTTTTGCACACCATGGGCTAAATGGCCAGGTCACATGGACCCCGAAGGCTCAGAGAAGGTTGGGGGAGGGGACCCATTGGAACAGCTGTTGGGAGACAGATGGTAGCCTCCCGTCAAGGCCATCCAGCGTGTTCTTTAACGTTTGGTTGTTTTGCCTCTGAGTGGCACTTTTTTGCACACCATGGGCTAAATGGCCAGGTCACATGGACCCCGAAGGCTCAGAGAAGATTGGGGGAGGGGACCCACTGGAACAGTTGTTGGGAGACAGATGGTAGCCTCCCGTCAAGGCCATCCAGCGTGTTCTTTAACGTTGGGTCGTTTTACCTCTGAGTGGCACTTTTTTGCACACTATGGGCTAAATGGCCAGGTCACATGGACCCCGAAGGTTCAGAGAAGGTTAGGGGAGGGGACCCACTGGAACAGCTGTTGGGAGACAGATGGTAGCCTCCCGTCAAGGCCATCCAGCGTGTTCTTAACGTTGGGTTGTTTTACCTCTGAGTGGCACTTTTTTGCACACCATGGGCTAAATGGCCAGGTCACATGGACCCCGAAGGCTCAGAGAAGGTTGGGGGAGGGGACCTACTGGAACAGCTGTTGGGAGACAGATGGTAGCCTCCTGTCAAGGCCATCCAGCGTGTTCTTTAACGTTGGGTTGTTTTACCTCTGAGTGGCACTTTTTTGCACACCATGGGCTAAATGGCCAGGTCACATGGACCCCGAAGGCTCAGAGAAGGTTGGGGGAGGGGACCCACTAGAACAGCTGTTGGGAGACAGATGGTAGCCTCCCGTCAAGGCCATCCAGCGTGTTCTTTAACGTTTGATTGTTTTGCCTCTGAGTGGCACTTTTTTGCACACCATGGGCTAAATGGCCAGGTCACATGGACCCCGAAGGCTCAGAGAAGATTGGGGGAGGGGACCCACTGGAACAGTTGTTGGGAGACAGATGGTAGCCTCCCGTCAAGGCCATCCAGCGTGTTCTTTAACGTTGGGTTGTTTTACCTCTGAGTGGCACTTTTTTGCACCATGGGCTAAATGGCCAGGTCACATGGACCCCGAAGGCTCAGAGAAGGTTGGGGGAGGGGACCCACTGGAACAGCTGTTGGGAGACAGATGGTAGCCTCCCGTCAAGGCCATCCAGCGTGTTCTTTAACGTTGGGTTGTTTTACCTCTGAGTGGCACTTTTTTGCACACCATGGGCTAAATGGCCAGGTCACATGGACCCCGAAGGCTCAGAGAAGGTTGGGGGAGGGGACCCACTAGAACAGCTGTTGGGAGACAGATGGTAGCCTCCCGTCAAGGCCATCCAGCGTGTTCTTTAACGTTGCGTTGTTTTACCTCTGAGTGGGACTTTTTTGCACACCATGGGCTAAATGGCCAGGTCACATGGACCCCGAAGGCTCAGAGAGGGTTGGGGGAGGGGACCAACTGGAACAGCTGTTGGGAGACAGATGGTAGCCTCCCGTCAAGGCCATCCAGCGTGTTCTTTAACGTTGGGTTGTTTTACCTCTGAGTGGCACTTTTTTGCACACCATGGGCTAAATGGCCTGGTCACATGGACCCCGAAGGCTCAGAGAAGGTTGGGGGAGGGGACCCACTGGAACAGCTGTTGGGAGACAGATGGTAGCCTCCCGTCAAGGCCATCCAGCGTGTTCTTTAACGTTGGGTTGTTTTACCTCTGAGAGGCACTTTTTTGCACACCATGGGCTAAATGGCCAGGTCACATGGACCCCGAAGGCTCAGAGAAGGTTGGGGGAGGGGACCCACTGGAACAGCTGTTGGGAGACAGATGGTAGCCTCCCGTCAAGGCCATCCAGCGTGTTCTTTAACGTTGGGTTGTTTTACCTCTGAGTGGCACTTTTTTGCACACCATGGGCTAAATGGCCAGGTCACATGGACCCCGAAGGTTCAGAGAAGGTTGGGGGAGGGGACCCACTGGAACAGCTGTTGGGAGACAGATGATAGCCTCCCGTCAAGGCCATCCAGCGTGTTCTTTAACGTTGGGTTGTTTTACCTCTGAGTGGCACTTTTTTGCACACCATGGGCTAAATGGCCAGGTCACATGGACCCCGAAGGCTCAAGAAGTTTGGGGGAGGGGACCCACTGGAACAGCTGTTGGGAGACAGATGGTAGCCTCCCGTCAAGGCCATCCAGCGTGTTCTTTAACGTTGGGTTGTTTTACCTCTGAGTGGCACTTTTTTGCACACCATGGGCTAAATGGCCAGGTCACATGGACCCCGAAGGTTCAGAGAAGGTTGGGGGAGGGGACCCACTGGAACAGCTGTTGGGAGACAGATGATAGCCTCCCGTCAAGGCCATCCAGCGTGTTCTTTAACGTTGGGTTGTTTTACCTCTGAGTGGCACTTTTTTGCACACCATGGGCTAAATGGCCAGGTCACATGGACCCCGAAGGCTCAAGAAGTTTGGGGGAGGGGACCCACTGGAACAGCTGTTGGGAGACAGATGGTAGCCTCCCGTCAAGGCCATCCAGCGTGTTCTTTAACGTTGGGTTGTTTTACCTCTGAGTGGCACTTTTTTGCACACCATGGGCTAAATGGCCAGGTCACATGGACCCCGAAGGCTCAAGAAGTTTGGGGGAGGGGACCCACTGGAACAGCTGTTGGGAGACAGATGGTAGCCTCCCGTCAAGGCCATCCAGCGTGTTCTTTAACGTTGGGTTGTTTTACCTCTGAGTGGCACTTTTTTGCACACCATGGGCTAAATGGCCAGGTCACATGGACCCCGAAGGCTCAGAGAAGGTTGGGGGAGGGGACCCATTGGAACAGCTGTTGGGAGACAGATGGTAGCCTCCCGTCAAGGCCATCCAGCGTGTTCTTTAACGTTTGGTTGTTTTGCCTCTGAGTGGCACTTTTTTGCACACCATGGGCTAAATGGCCAGGTCACATGGACCCCGAAGGCTCAGAGAAGATTGGGGGAGGGGACCCACTGGAACAGTTGTTGGGAGACAGATGGTAGCCTCCCGTCAAGGCCATCCAGCGTGTTCTTTAACGTTGGGTCGTTTTACCTCTGAGTGGCACTTTTTTGCACACTATGGGCTAAATGGCCAGGTCACATGGACCCCGAAGGTTCAGAGAAGGTTAGGGGAGGGGACCCACTGGAACAGCTGTTGGGAGACAGATGGTAGCCTCCCGTCAAGGCCATCCAGCGTGTTCTTAACGTTGGGTTGTTTTACCTCTGAGTGGCACTTTTTTGCACACCATGGGCTAAATGGCCAGGTCACATGGACCCCGAAGGCTCAGAGAAGGTTGGGGGAGGGGACCTACTGGAACAGCTGTTGGGAGACAGATGGTAGCCTCCTGTCAAGGCCATCCAGCGTGTTCTTTAACGTTGGGTTGTTTTACCTCTGAGTGGCACTTTTTTGCACACCATGGGCTAAATGGCCAGGTCACATGGACCCCGAAGGCTCAGAGAAGGTTGGGGGAGGGGACCCACTAGAACAGCTGTTGGGAGACAGATGGTAGCCTCCCGTCAAGGCCATCCAGCGTGTTCTTTAACGTTTGATTGTTTTGCCTCTGAGTGGCACTTTTTTGCACACCATGGGCTAAATGGCCAGGTCACATGGACCCCGAAGGCTCAGAGAAGATTGGGGGAGGGGACCCACTGGAACAGTTGTTGGGAGACAGATGGTAGCCTCCCGTCAAGGCCATCCAGCGTGTTCTTTAACGTTGGGTTGTTTTACCTCTGAGTGGCACTTTTTTGCACACCATGGGCTAAATGGCCAGGTCACATGGACCCCGAAGGCTCAGAGAAGGTTGGGGGAGGGGACCCACTAGAACAGCTGTTGGGAGACAGATGGTAGCCTCCCGTCAAGGCCATCCAGCGTGTTCTTTAACGTTGCGTTGTTTTACCTCTGAGTGGGACTTTTTTGCACACCATGGGCTAAATGGCCAGGTCACATGGACCCCGAAGGCTCAGAGAGGGTTGGGGGAGGGGACCAACTGGAACAGCTGTTGGGAGACAGATGGTAGCCTCCCGTCAAGGCCATCCAGCGTGTTCTTTAACGTTGGGTTGTTTTACCTCTGAGTGGCACTTTTTTGCACACCATGGGCTAAATGGCCTGGTCACATGGACCCCGAAGGCTCAGAGAAGGTTGGGGGAGGGGACCCACTGGAACAGCTGTTGGGAGACAGATGGTAGCCTCCCGTCAAGGCCATCCAGCGTGTTCTTTAACGTTGGGTTGTTTTACCTCTGAGAGGCACTTTTTTGCACACCATGGGCTAAATGGCCAGGTCACATGGACCCCGAAGGCTCAGAGAAGGTTGGGGGAGGGGACCCACTGGAACAGCTGTTGGGAGACAGATGGTAGCCTCCCGTCAAGGCCATCCAGCGTGTTCTTTAACGTTGGGTTGTTTTACCTCTGAGTGGCACTTTTTTGCACACCATGGGCTAAATGGCCAGGTCACATGGACCCCGAAGGCTCAGAGAAGGTTGGGGGAGGGGACCCACTGGAACAGCTGTTGGGAGACATATGGTAGCCTCACGTCAAGGCCATCCAGCGTGTTCTTTAACGTTGGGTTGTTTTACCTCTGAGCGGCACTTTTTTGCACACCATGGGCTAAATGGCCAGGTCACATGGACCCCGAAGGCTCAGAGAAGGTTGGGGGAGGGGACCCACTGGAACAGCTGTTGGGAGACAGATGGTAGCCTCCCGTCAAGGCCATCCAGAGTGTTCTTTAACGTTGGTTTGTTTTACCTCTGAGCGGCACTTTTTTGCACACCATGGGCTAAATGACCAGGTCACAAGGACCCCGAAGGCTCAGAGAAGGTTGGGGGAAGGGACCCACTGGAACAGCTGTTGGGAGACAGATGGTAGCCTCCCGTCAAGGCCATGCAGCGTGTTCTTTAACGTGCACAGGGAATGGCTCTCCTGCACACGGGGCCACGGCTTAACGTCCCATCCGACGGACGGAGGCCTTTCCAAGCCCATCGGTGTCCCCTACTGACCGTGGACAGGGCGGGGAATTTTGCGGAGATAAATCTCAACGCTGACCCAGCTGGGACTCGAACCTGGGAACTACAGATTACGAGCCTGGCGCGTTACCGACTGAGCCACCCCCGCCCCCACCATTTTACAGATGTCTGTCCTGGAATCATGGGACACAATACCACCCAAACATTTTCAACACCTGTTAAGAGTTCATGCCGTGTGTTATGAGGGCAAAAGGTGGACCGACATGTTAATAAGAGGGTGTGTATAATAAATTGTCCTCCCATTGTCTTAATTTCCATAGTATCCTGCAAACATATATATTATGTACAGTCGCTCAAAAAAGTATCCGAACATCATGGTTGATCACAGAATTCAGAAAAAAATATCTGGCAACGATTTTTTTTAGAAATTAATGATCTGGCAACCTTCGTGTCACGTGAAACGAAGGTTGCCAGATCACTAATTTCTAAAAAAAAATCGTTGCCATTTTTTTTTCCTAAATTCTGTAATCACGTGACACGAAGGTTGCCAGATCACGAGCTCACACAGACCTGGATCGTGTGGGCTCACTCACGGAAATATTGAGCGTGTGCAGTTACCGTTCACAGCAAAATGGATCGTGTGCAATAACTCACACGCTCCAGTTTGCTGTGAACGGTAACTGGAGCGTGTACAGTTGCTGTACACGCTCCAGATATTTTTCCTCAATTCTGTAACCACGTGACACGAAGGTTGCCAGATCACTAATTTCTAAAAAAATCGTTGCCAGATATTTTTTTCTGAATTCTGTGATCAACCGTGGTGTTCGGATACTTTTTTGAGCGACTGTATATGATTAACTACATTTCACTTTAATTTTTTAGAGCTCGTTAAGCAAACCAATTCTTACCAAGTCCTTTGTTCTGCAACATCTCCATCAACTTTTTTATGCTTTCTTCTCGGGCGGCAAGTGTTTGCTTTTGAGTCTCTATCCTCATCTCTAATTCCTTTGAAAAGAAATTAAAATACTTTGATAAATTTATAAAAAAAGTTCCAATTTTTATACTACAATATTATTATTACACTATTAAAAGAGCAAAAAAAAAAATGTTTTAATATAAAAAACTTACATTTATTCAGAATACTTATATTGACCCTTTACTGTCAATTGACCTTTGGTTTGTTTTACCTCTGAGCGGCACTTTTTTGCACACCATGGGCTAAATGGCCAGGTCACATGGACCCCGAAGGCTCAGAAAAGGTTGGGGGAGGGGACCCACTGGAACAGCTGTTGGGAGACAGATGGTAGCCTCCCGTCAAGGCCATCCAGCGTGTTCTTTAACGTTGGGTTGTTTTACCTCTGAGCGGCATTTTTTGCACACCATGGGCTAAATGGCCAGGTCACAAGGACCCCGAAGGCTCAGAGAAGGTTGGGGGAGGGGACCCACTGGAACAGTTGTTGGGAGACAAATGGTAGTCTCCCGTCAAGGCCATCCAGCGTGTTCTTTAACGTGCACAGGGTATGGCTCTCACGCACACGGGGCCACGGCTTAACGTCCCATCCGACGGACGACGGCCTTTAACAAGCCCATCGGTGTCCCCTACTGACCGTGGGCAGGGTGGGGAATTTTGCAGAGATAAATCTCAACGCTGACCCAGCTGGGACTCGAACCTGGGAACTACAGATCATGAGCCTGGCGCGCTACCGACTGAGCCACCCCCGCCCCAAATAAATTGGCATTAAATCTTATAGTAAGAGATCTTTAACCAGGTGAGTTATTTCTTAATATTATTTCTCAACTCTCTTTTTTTATTTGCAACATATAGTACACAGAAGCATCTTAAAAACTACTCCTAATTTATACTCTGAAATAACTCTGATCATTTATTAATTCTTAAAATTCAATGTAGTCTCAAAAACAATGTGAGTTTTCCTGGCTTTTGGGAATTATCTCTTGCAAGGGGAGATAAAAATGCATTTTGTCAAATAAGTTTAAATGCCTTCAACCCTGGCAGAAGTTTATTCAAGAGGAATTGTTAGTTCATGAGTTTATACTGAATGATATAAAAAAGTTTACCCCCCACTAAAGGCCGCCGTCCGTCGGATGGGACGTTAAGCCGTGGCCCCGTGTGCGGGAGTCCATACCCTGTGCATGTTAAAGTACACGCTGAATGGCCTTGACGGGAGGCTACCATCTGTCTCCCAACAGCTGTTCCAGTGGGTCCCCTCTCCCAACTTTCTCTGAGCCTTCGGGGTCCATGTGACCTGGCCATTTAGCCCATGGTGTGCAAAAAGTGCCGCTCAGAGGTAAAACAACCCAACGTTAAAGAACACGCTGGATGGCCTTGACGGGAGGTTACCATCTGTCTCCCAACAGCTATTCCAGTGGGTCCCCTCCCCCAACTTTCTCTGAGCCTTCGGGGTCCTTTTGACCTGGCCATTTAGCCCATGGTGTGCAAAAAGTGCCGCTCAGAGGTAAAACAACCCAACGTTAAAGAACACGCTGGATGGCCTTGACGGGAGGCTACCATCTGTCTCCCAACAGCTGTTCCAGTGGATTCCCTCCCCCAACCTTCTCTGAACCTTCGGGGTCCATGTGACCTGGCCATTTAGCCCATGGTGTGCGAAAAACTGCCGCTCAGAAGTAAAACAACCCAACGTTAAAGAACACGCTGGATGGCCTTGACGGGAGGTTACCATCTGTCTCCCAACAGCTGTTCCAGTGGGTCCCCTCTCCCAACCTTCTCTGAGGCTTCGGGGTCCATGTGACCTGGCCATTTAGCCCATGGTGTGCGAAAAACTGCCGCTCAGAAGTAAAACAACCCAACGTTAAAGAGCACGCTGGATGGCCTTGACGGGAGGCTACCATCTGTCTCCCAACAGCTGTTCCAGTGGGTTCCCTCCCCCAACCTTCTCTGAACCTTCGGGGTCCATGTGACCTGGCCATTTAGCCCATGGTGTGCAAAAAGTGCCGCTCAGAGGTAAAACAACCCAAAGTTAAAGAACACGCTGGATGGCCTTGACGGGAGGCTACCATCAGTCTCCCAACAGCTGTTCCAGTGGGTCCCCTCCCCCAACCTTCTCTGAGCCTTCGGGGTCCATGTGACCTGGCCATTTAGCCCATGGTGTGCAAAAAAGTGCCGCTCAGAGGTAAAACAATCCAATCTCAGCAATCCACGGTAGAAATGCAGTTGGATGCGAGGACCGACCCTTTTATACCATTTCCAACGCCACCTAGTGGCTCGCCGTTAGCGTTCCGCCCATACTTTCTATGACGAATATTGCTCGTATAGCTGCGTTCTACCACCCCGTAAAGTTCTGACCACCTTTTCAGATTCACCCTGTATAAAATTTATGAATATTAATTTAAATATGAGATTACTTTTATTGTTTCCCTGAGGAGATATATTTCTTTAGTCATATGTTCCTTTTCTGCATAGAGAGCTTCCAAATGTTGCATTTCAGCGTCAGGATTCCGCATATGAGCAAGGCGTAATTCCTCTTCTAACTGTTGTATTAATACTGCTTGCTTCTAGAGGAATACAATTGTATAAGTATAGGTAATACAACAATTCATTTATAATCCTATAATGAAATTTTATAATTAAAAAACACTAAACAACAATTTATTATTGGATTAAAACATCTAAAATTTAAAGAAATAATTAAAGTCTAAAATAACATACAATAGCTGTATAAGATCTGGAAAAAGTAAATATGTCAGCCCAAGGCATAAACAATGTACAGTCGCTCAAAAAAGTATCCGAACACTATGGTTGTTTACAGAATTCAGAAAGAATATCTGGCAGCGATTGCGGTTAATGTTCACAGCACATTGGATCGTGTGAGCTCACAAAGACCTAGATCGTGTGGGCTCACTCACGGAAATATTGAGCGTGTGCAGTTACCGTTCACAGCAAACTGGAGCGGTTGCGGTTAATGTTCACAGCACATTGGACCGTGTGAGCTCACAAAGACTTAGATCGTGTGGGCTCACTCACGGAAATATTGAGCGTGTGCAGTTACCGTTCACAGCAAACTGGATCGTGTGCAGTAACTGCACACGCTCCAGTTTGCTGTGAACGGTAACTGGAGCGTGTACAGTTGCTGTACACGCTCCAGATATTTTTCCTGAATTCTGTATTTACGTGACGCGAAGGTTGCCAGGTCACTAATTTCTAAAAAAAATCGTTTCCAGATATTTTTTCCGAATTCTCTAATCAACCATAGTGTTCGGATGTTTTTTTTTTGAGAGACTGTACATTAAGTTTGCGAGATCACTAATTTCTAAAAAAAGTTGCCAGATATTTTTTTCTGAATTCTGTAATCAACCATAGTTTTCGGATATTTTTTTGAGCGACTGGTTGGTTGGTTGGTTGTTTTGGGTTTAATGGCGCATTAGCAACTCAGGCTATAATGCGCCAAACGAATGTCTAAATAAAAGCTAAAAGTCATAACACCCACAACCAAATTTAAAAATGTATTATATATATAGAGAAAAAAATGTAAAACAATAAAAGGAAACAGAGTTAACAAGAAACAAAGGTATAAATGTAGAATAAATATAAAAAGCACCCAGGTGTAAACGACCTGGGTTATACATTCGAATAAAACTATAGACGAGTAAAATATCCAGTATATTTTAAAAATTGGAAAACAGCGTTAAAACAACAATGATTGGATAAAAGATGTCCGAGTGTAAGGGGCTCGGACGTAAAATCGTGAAAGTTAAAATAGAGTCGACGTTCAAAGTTAAAAGCAGGACATGAAAGTAAAATATGTTTGATCGTTAAAACGGTGTCACAAAACTCGCACTTAGGTACTGCGTCCGCCTTAAGGAGAAAAGAGTGGGTTAAAAACGAGTGACCTAAGCGGAGCCGAGCAAGGACAACTTCCTCCTTACGATTCCTGCGAAAACAAGACTGCCACGGTTTGACAATGGGCTTGATCTCGAAGAGCTTGTTAGCAACCTGTTCAGACCAAGATCTCTGCCACTGTGCCCGGAGCTCGATGGTGAAACGCTGCCGGAAATCCACATATGGAACCGGCAACGGAGAGTCGGACAGGGGCGTGGCTGATCTGGCAGCAGAATCTGCCAAATCATTGCCCCTGATTCCGACATGACCGGGCACCCAACAGAAGAGAATCGTGGTGGTGGCTGCCAGACGATGGAGCTGCTGGCGGATCTTGGAGAGAACAGGGTGAGGCCGATGCCTCACCGAGATCAAAGCCTGTAGCGAGCTAAGCGAGTCGGTGTAAAGCACACACCGACGATGATGCTTAGCTGCTATATGGTCCAAGGCAATGCTGATAGCATGCAACTCAGCAGTGAAGATGGAACACTGCTGTGGGATCTGGTCTGCAATGATTACATCACAGCAGACCATGGCTGATCCCACTGAAGTGCCGGACTTCGAGCCATCTGTGAAGACAGGCAAGAAGTCCGGGTGCGCAGCACGATGGCTGGCAAAGAGTTGCCGGTACACACAGTCGGGTGTAAAGGCCTTCCCCGTCCTGCATAGAGAAAAATCGCAGGAAGGGGAAACAGCGAGCCAAGGTGGAAGTGGCTCAGCTGTCGACTGTGCGATGCTATCGAGACAGGTGTTGATGTCTCGCAGGTAACCTCGGACACGCAAACCGAAAGGACGAATGGCAGTCGGCCGATTCTGGTATAACATTTCCCACCTGGGACTGAAAACGCAGTCCCAAGTGGGATGGCCTGGCAGGGATCGCAATTTTGAAGCATACTGCAGGGACAACTGCTGACGGCGAATAGATAAAGATGGTTCATCGGTCTCAACGTAGAGACTCTGGACCGGTGAAGTGCGGAAGGCCCCCGTGCACACACGGAGGGCCTGATGATGGAGGGGGTCCAGCACCTTCACCACCGAATCCCGGGCGGAGTCATACACCTGGGATCCGTAGTCCAGTTTCGACCGGACAAGTGCACGGTAAAGGCGGAGCAAAGAACATCGGTCCGCCCCCCAAGAGAGGGAGGAGAGGACCTTGATGATGTTCAATGCCCGCGTGCACTTGGACCTGAGATGTCGAATATGTGGTAAAAAGGTCAATTTCCGGTCGAAGATGAGACCGAGAAACTTGGTCTCCGCCACAACTGGAATGATGTTACCCCCGAGCCGCAGCTCGGGGTCCAGATGAAGATTACGCTTGTGGCAAAAGTGCACGCAAGCGGTCTTCTGTGGGGAGAACCGGAACCCATTGGCCGTCGCCCAAACCGAGAGATTGTTCAGGGCAGTTTGCAGTTGTCGTTCAATGACCCTCATGCTGGACGATGAGCAAAAGATGCTAAAGTCGTCAACATAGAGGGCATTGCCTACAGTCGGAGGAAGTTGTCGTGTAATGGAATTTATCTTGACAGCGAAAAGCGTAACACTCACGACGCAGCCTTGAGGCACCCCCTGTTCTTGGGGGATAGGCCGCGATAGAGTGTTGCCGACACGGACTCGAAAAACACGAGAAGATAAAAAGTTCGTGATGAAGATCGGCATGTGACCTCGCAAGCCGAAGCTGTGAAGGTCACGAAGAATGCCGAATCTCCATGCCGTGTCGTATGCTTTTTCGATGTCGAAGAAAACTGACACCAGGTGCTCTCGTCGTAAAAAAGAATTCCTGATCGCCGATTCGAGGCGGATCAGGTGGTCTAAAGTAGACCGGTGCCTGCGAAAGCCACACTGGGTGTTGGAAAGAAGGCCGTGATGTTCCAAATACCAGGCCAGCCTGGTATTTACCATCCTTTCCAACACCTTGCAGACGCAGCTCGTCAACGCAATTGGACGATAATTCGAAGGAATCTTGGGATCTTTTCCTGGCTTAGGGAAGGCCAAGACGATGGCCTCCCGCCAGGAGTCCGGAAACTGCTCCTCGATGAAAATACGGTTGAAGAGTCGGAGCAGTCGATCCTTACTCGATGGTGAGAGATGTTGGAGCATGGCATAATGGACATTGTCTGGCCCCACAGCAGATGCACGAGAAGTGTGCAGAGCACGGCGAAGCTCCTCCGCTGTGAATGGCCTGTTGTAAGACTCCAGGCCATTCGAATGGAAGGACAGCGGAGAGCGTTCAGCCCTGCTCTTCTGGGCCAGAAACTCGGGGGAGTACGAGGAAGATGAGGAGATGGAGGAGAACGACTCCCCCAGAGTGTCGGCAATTGCACGAGGATCAGCAATTGCCTGTCCATTGTGCTCCAGGATCGATAATGAGTGGGACGTGTACTTCCCACCCATCTTCCGGACCTTATCCCACACGACCTTAGAACTGGTCGTGCGGGTGATAGAAGATGTATATTTCATCCAAGATTCCTTCTGGCTCTGGCGCCGGACGAAACGGGCTTTCGCCCTGGCGCGTTTGAATGCTTCGAGGTTGGGGGACGTCGGATATCTCCGAAACACGCCCCAAGCCTTGTTCTGAGCCTTACGAGCTGCGGTGCAGTCGGGATTCCACCACGGTTTTGGGAACCGTGGAAACCGAGTCGAGGTCTGAGGAATAGTAGAGGCAGCTGCATGGACGATGCAGTCCGTCAACTCCGCCACTGCAACATTGATGGGCTCCTGGCTGACAGAGTGCTCATCGAGCTCAGACAAGAGCTCGAAGCCACTCCAATCAGCCCGATCAAGCCTCCACCGGGAGACACGCGAAGGGCTGCAAGGCCCCCCACGAGAGATGGTACACACCACGGGGAGGTGATTGCTTCCATAGGGATTGTCCTCGACCTCCCATGTAAAGAGTGGAAGGATCGAGGAGGAGCAGATGGTGAGGTCAATGGCAGTGAATGTGCGGGTTGGGGTGTGAAAGTAGGTACTGACACCGGTGTTCAACAGGGAGAGCGATGGATCCAGGAGACACTGCTCCAAGACCCGGCCCCTCCCGTTGGTGTCAGCACTGCCCCAGAGCGGACTGTGGCCGTTGAAGTCCCCCATGATGAGGAAGGGGGACGGCAGCTGCGAGACGAGGTCATCAAGGTCATCCCGGAAAACGATGCTTCCGGGTGGGAGATAGACAGAACAGACAGTCAACGAAAATCCCACAAAGAGGCGGATGGCTACCGCCTCTAAGTTCGTATTAAGAGGAATGACCTGGAATGGAGAATGGTTACTCACGAGGATGGCAACACCTCCGTGAGCTGGACCATCTCCATCCCGGTCCCGGCGAACGAGAGAAAAGTGCCGGATAGTGGGATTGTTGGCTGTCTGCAAAAATGTCTCCTGAAGGCACACGCAGAGGGGTTGGTGCGCCCTCAGGAGGACCTTGATGCCGTCAATATTCCTCTGGAATCCACGACAATTCCATTGAAGAAGTGTGGCCATCTCAGGTCTTGGAAGAATTGGCGGACGTCTTTCGATTTATTTTAACCGTCGCCAGCGACGGTTTAGGAAAATTAGGGCGGTCGGTGTCCATGTCCTCGGAGTCGTCCGAGCAACATGGATCTGAGACCGCCGAACGAGGAGGTAAAATTTTCTTTTTGGGCCCCGGCGGGGGCCCCTTGGGTTTCGAAGGTCTTACTGTCTGTGGGCGGGGTGGAGGGGGCCTTCCGGAGGTGGATGTGGAAGGCACAGACACAGGAATAGAAACCGGTGTCGATGTCGAGGTTGACACCGACGTCGGCTTCGCCTGCGTCAAGAGGTACTTGGCAGCAGGCGAGAAAGATTCAGCTGGTGGAACGCTGATGTCGGTCTGCACCGCCACGGAAGCCATCTTAATGACAGGCTTTCCAACCACCGCACCGGCATAGGAGACCTTGCCAGGTGGGGCAGGCGGTGCAGCGAGCTTTCTCGCCTCTGGATAGCTGATGTTGTGGAGGGTCTTCAGGCGCTGTACCTCTTTCTCCTCCAGCCACTTCGGACAGTCGCGGGAGTATGCCGGATGTTCACCACGGCAGTTTACACAGCATGCCTTTTCTGCTGTGCAGTCAGGTTCAAGGTGATCCTGACTGCCACAACGAGCACAGGTGGGCTTGCCCCGGCATGCGGTGCGGGTATGGCCAAACCTCTGGCATTGAAAGCAACGCAGAGGATTGGGGATAAATGGCCGCACCTCACAGTGTAAATATCCTGCCTTGATGGAAGTAGGCAGGCGTGGTGTATTGAAAGTTAGAATAAGTACCCGGCTGGGTTCTAACTTTCCATTACGGCGTGACGAAACCCGGTGGACTGCGATCACTCCCTGGGCCGAAAGCTCCGAGAGGATTTCCTCCTCAGAAACCTTGAGGAGGCCCCACTCGGAGATCACACCCCGGGAGGAATTGAGCGTCTTGTGCGGAGTGACTTCGACAGCCACTCCACCAATCGCTGTAACCTTTAAGAGAAGCTCCGAATGTTTGGAGCACGCAGTCTCCACCTGCAAGTCACCAGATCTTAGGCGCTTGACAGATTTCGGCTCTCCCGCAAGACCTTGCAAACCCTTGTTTATAAAAAAGGGGGACATGTCCCCAAGAACCTGGTCACCCGTAGAGTGGATGATCAGGAACTTCGGAGACGGAGACACACACGAAGACGAAGGCAAAGACAGAGAAGTTGGGGGTTCATGGCGCGCCCTCTTCGCGGCATTGTTCGAAGAATTATGAGTAGGTGTACTCATGGTTGTGTTTAAAAAATTCAGTGCCCGTTGTCCCCACCCACCATGGAGTCCAACAAGGGGACGCCCAGTTGGGCGCCAGGGCTGCCCGGGCACCATACCCACACAGCCAGTGAGCCAAGCCCTCACTACAAAACAAAAAGGAAAAGTAAAAGAGAAATGGTGGGAAACTCGACGGAGTTCCCACAAAAGAAAAGAAGCAACAAAGCAATAAAGTGTGAGGCAAGAGCTGGCCTCACAAAAGAAAGAAAACTACAAAACTAGTAAATGTGTGGGGAAACTCGCAAACCGTTGTCCGGACGGTGGACAAGGTTACTCACTGAACAGCATAGTTGACCCTAGCAGGACCAGCCCACCAGCCGATTGATCCTGAGGGGGCCGCCCCAGGACCTCCCGTTTACCTGAAGCAGAGGCCAAAGCAGTGTATAGCAGCGGCCCCGGAAGTCGCTGCCCAGCCCCGCGACAGACAGGCTCCCCAATGGCAAAACGGCCAAAGGGGACCCCACCAGTCATGAGCTGGGGAGAGAAGACGGGGACCCCTGAGCAACTGCCAGGATCCTCCTTTCCAGGGACACGGGTCTCCGCGCACGGCAAACACGCGGGCGAGCGTTTAGGACCCTGTGAAGGTAACCGAGCCAGCGGAACCTTCACAGGGTGGTCCCCTCACCACGGACAGGCTCTCGCATCGAGGGGTTTGAGCGACTGTACACGATGGTTGTCAGATCAGTAATTTAAAAAAAAAAATCGTTGCAAGATATATTCTTTTTTTATTTCCAGAATTCTGTAATTAACTACAGCGTTCGGATATTCTTTTGAGCGACTGTACACGAAGATTGCCAGATCACTAATTTCTTAAAATAATCGTTGCCAGATATTTTTTCTGAATTCTGTAATCAACCATAGTGTTCGGATATTTTTTTGAGCGACTATACACGAAGGTTGCAAGATCACTAATTTCTTAAAATAATCGTTGTCAGATATTTTTTCTGAATTCTGTAATCAACCATAGTGTTCGGATACTTTTTTGAGCGATTCTACACGAAGGTTGCCACATCACTAATTTATTTAAAAAAATCGCTGCCAGATATTTTTTCCAAAAAAATATTTTTTTTCTGAATTTCTACGGTCCCTCATTTAATCAACCATAGTGTTCGGATATTTTTTGAGCGACTGTAAATATCTCTAAGAATAATAATAATTTCTTCGCAACCCTTCCTCTCTTTAGCAAAATTTCGAGCACAATGTTGGTAAAAAAATTACATATCCATGTTGTTGTTTTCTACTAATTTCGTAGTCATCCATAAGTTATATCTGAGATTATGTAAAGTTTCATAGCATTCATCACACACGGCTGACAATTAGGCACAAAATCATTAATACTCTCCTTTAGAAGATTTTTATAAGAAATGATTTCGAAATTATTTCTACGAAAGTTTTGGCAACAGCAAGAGCGAAACAATTATCCAAGATAGTGGTAACAAATGCTTATAGCAATTTCATATACTGTTTGTTTTCTGCTGTTGCATGTTAGATTTAATATTGCGCTAATGTTGTCAAGGTTATTACTTCATAGTAATGTGGTTTCTAACCGTAATTTATCTTTGAAATTGCAGGAAATTCAGTAGCTTCATTTCTTATATGGTTTACAAATCGGGTGCAAGACAGTCAGTGTAATGTCGTAAGTAGATGGAATAATAACAATACATTTTTAAAAGATTTATTTTTCCAGCTTTCTGAGGTGGAATCTTTATGGAATTCTATATAATATCTGAAGAACTAATGCCAAAAGCCTCAGATGAAAACTAACATGTACGAATGGTGACACTGATGGACCTAAGGACACTGTCCATCAAATGGGATATTAAACAGTGATCCAGTACGCAGGACAATCGTATCATGACCCGATAAACACTCGATGGATGGCGTTCACAGGATGCTTACATGTCTCCTAACAGATGTCAAGTGAGTCCCCTTCCTTTAACCATTTCTGAACACTTGTGATCTGGCAATATAAGCTGTTGTGCGCAAAAAAGTGCAGCCCAGAGGTAAAACAGCTAATAAGATTACTTTTTCTATATATTAAAATAAAACTTACACAAATAAAAATAAGTTCCGGTGTTTGCTCGTGTTGGGTTGCCTTTCCTCTGAGCGGCACTTTTTTGCACACCATGGGCTAAATGGCCAGGTCACATGGACCCCGAAGGCTCAGAGAAGGTTGGGGGAGGGGACCCACTGGAACAGCTGTTGGGAGACAGATGGTAGCCTCCCGTCAAGGCCATCCAGCGTGTTCTTTAACGTTGGGTTGTTTTACCTCTGAGCGGCACTTTTTTGCACACCATGGGCTAAATGGCCAGGTCACAAGGACCCCGAAGGCTCAGAGAAGGTTGGGGGAGGGGACCCACTGGAACAGCTGTTGGGAGACAGATGGTAGCCTCCCGTCAAGGCCATCCAGAGTGTTCTTTAACGTTGGGTTGTTTTACCTCTGAGCGGCACTTTTTTGCACACCATGGGCTAAATGGCCAGGTCACAAGGACCCCGAAGGCTCAGAGAAGGTTGGGGGAGGGGATCCACTGGAACAGCTGTTGGGAGACAGATGGTAGCCTCCCGTCAAAGCCATCCAGAGTGTTCTTTAACGTACTCAGGGTATGTAGTTTTTTTCACACAATGAGCTAAATGGCCAGGTCACAAGGACCCCGAAGGCTCACAGAAGGTTGGATAAGGGGACCCACTGGAACAGCTGTTGTGAGACAGATGGTAGCCTCCCATCAAGGACATCCAGCGTGTTCTTTAACGTGCACAGGGTTTGGCTCTCCTGCACACGGAGCCACAGCTTAACGTCCCATCCGACGGACGGCGGCCTTTCCAAGTCCATCAGTGTCCCCTACTGATCGTGGGCAGGGCGGGGAATTTTGTGCAGATAAATCTCAACGCTGACCCAGCTGGAACTCGAACCTGGGAACTACACATTACGAGCCTGGCGCACCAGATTGAGGTAAATGATTTTCCAATTAGAAAATTTCATTACATATTCAGGGAATTCGTTTTTTTTTCAGGTAATAGTGGGATATAACCTGTAGAGTCGGTCAAAAAAATATCCGAACACTACGGTTGATTACATAATCCAGAAAAAAATATCTGGCAACCTTCGTGTCACGTGATTACAGAATTCAGGAAAAATATCTGGAGCGTGTACAGCAACTGTACACGCTCCAGTTACCGTTCACAGCAAACTGGAGCGTGTGCAGTTACTGCACACGCTCCAGTTTGCTGTGAACGGTAACTGCACACGCTCACTATTTCCGTGAGTGAGGCCACACGATCTAGGTCTTTGTGAGCTCACACGATCCTATGTGCTGTGAACATTAACCGCAACCGCTCCACTTCTCCGTGAACGGTAACTGCACACGCTCCATATTCATTGCATTATATATTCATACGCATTATATATATTAAAAAATATCCGAACGCTATGGTTGATTACAGAATTCAGAAAAAAAAAATATCTGACAACGATTTTTTTTTTCGAAAATACTGATCTGGCAACCTTCGTGTCACGTGACACGAAGGTTGCCAGATCACCAATTTCTAAAAAAAATCGTTGCCATATATTATTTTTCTGAATTCTGTAATCAACCATAGTGTTCGGATACTTTTTTGAGCGACTGTACGTTCCATTGAAATCCAACAAAGGACTTTTTTTGTAATCAGTGTTTTTGTATTAGCTGCTTAACCTTTGAACACCAGTTTAGAAATATGTATTACTTGTCCAATAATTATATTTCGTAGAAGTGGCTTTAGTTTTCGAAATCAGGTTATATTAAAAGTAGGTGTAGTTGGAGTATTAACCCAATACGGGTTAACATGAGGGAAAAATTGCGAGAGTATTAATTTGAGAAAGTTAAATGACTTTGTTATTAAACAATAACAAAACACATAGGAAAATATAGTATTTGTTACTATGTTTTCTTTTACATATTAGTATTATTAATATAAAAATTTCTAGTGCTAATTCACTGCATTGCCCCCGGGAAAAATTACGTTTTCAGAACAATGATGCATAGCAGTTGGGTTGGGTTGTTTTACTTCTGAGCGGCACTTTTTTTGCACACCATGGGCTAAATGGCCAGGTCACATAGACCCCGAAGGCTCAGAGAAGGTTAGGGGAGGGGACCCACTGGAACAGCTGTTGGGAGACAGATGGTTGGGAGACAGTAGTATGGTGTGCAAAAAAGTGCCGCTCAGAGGTAAAACAACCCAACGTTAAAGAACACGCTGGATGACCTTGACGGGAGGCTGCCATCTGTCTCCCAACAGCTGTTCCAATGGGTCCTCTCCCCCAACCTTTTCTGAGCCTTCGGGGTCCATGTGGCCTGGCCATTTAACCCATGGTGTGCAAAAAAGTGCCGCTCAGATGTAAAAGAACCCAACGTTAAAAAAAACGCTTTATGGCCTTGACGGGAGGCTACCTCTCCCAACATCTATTCCAGTGGGTCCCCTCCTCCAACCTTCTCTGAGCCTTCAGGGTCCATGTGACCTGGGGGCGGGGGTGGCTCAGTCGGTAGCGCGCCAGGCTCGTAATCTGCAGTTCCCAGGTTCGAGTCCCAGCTGGGTCAGCGTTGAGATTTATCTCCGCAAAATTCCCCGCCCTGCCCACGGTCAGTAGGGGACACCGATGGGCTTGAAAAGGCCGCCGTCCGTCGGATGGGACGTTAAGCCGTGGCTCCGTGTGCAGGAGAGCCATACCCTGTGCACGTTAAAGAACACGCTGGATGGCCTTGATGGGAGGCTCCATCTGTCTCATAACAGCTGTTCCAGTGGGTCCCCTCCCCCAACCTTCTCTAAGCCTTCGGGGTCCATGTGACGTGGCCATTTAGCCCATGGTGTGCAAAAAATTGCCGCTCAGAGGTAAAACAATCCAACCCATGTGACCTGGCCATTTAGCCCATGGTGTACAAAAAAGTGCCGGTTAGAGGTAAAAACAACCCAACCAATGAATTTTTTCTCAATTCTGTAATCAACCATAGTGTTCGGATACTTTTTTGAGCGACTCTACATGGTATGTCCTGTGATATTTTGCTATTGAAATAAGTAATATTTGATTAGAAAAAAATATATAATACAAAAAGTATTTTTCGTTAATCTAAAAAAATTTGTGTTTTGAAAACCATCTCTGGGGATAAGGATTCATTGGTTGGGTTGTTTTACCTCTGAGCGACACTTTTTTGCACACCATGGGCTAAATGGCCAGGCCACAAGGACCCCGAAGGCTCAGAGGAGGTTGGGGGAGGGGACCCATTGTAACAGCTGTTGGGAGAGAGATGGTAGCCTCCCGTCAAGTCCATACAGCGTGTTCTTTAACGTGCACAGGGTATGGCTCTCCCATACACACGGAACGACGGCTTAACGTCCCATCCGACGGACTGCGACCTTTCCAAGCCCATCGGTGTCCCCTACTGACCGTGGGCAGGGCGGGCAGTTTTACGGAGATAAATCTCAACGCTGGCCCAGCCGGGACTCGAACCTGGGAACAACAGATTACGAGTCTGGCGCACTACCGACTGAGCCCCCCCCCCCCCCTTCCCCAGGAAAGAATTCAAATCGCGCCATTCGATAAGCACACTATCACACCAAAACTTTCGGAATAAATAAAGAGATCGTTTGCAATATTCGTTTAACGTTTTGTGATTTTTCCTTCTTTTTTCCACCGTTAGAGGGAGTTGTTAATGCTATTGGTAGATTCGAAAATTGCGGATCTTAATATTTCATCAATACCTATTCAACCGAAAACGAATTTCTATATCTAAAGACATAAAAGTTGAATGTCTATAGACAGAAACACACAAAATGAGCAAATAGTTTTTTTTAACGATCTGGAGTTTTTTTTTATTGCTTTTCTGGTATAATAATATTCTTTGACGATTATACCACCACTAGTTTTAAGTGACATGAAATTACTACCCCTTCTATATTATCACTAACCGGACAACCTTACATAAATCACAATTATCTGTTAGAATACAATTTAAAAAAAATAAAACTATTCGTTATATTTGAGAGCGACGGATTTTTTAGAGAAAAACGTAGAAATTATGCGTGATTTAACAAGCAAGAACACGATGCCATATTTCAAAAAGCCATGGAATAACCTTGACGTGCATCCTAATAACTGACAACCACTAGGCCACATCCCTCATTCTTGTAATTGATATCTCTTTGGGTCAACATTCCACGGGCTATTTATTCGAAAACTACATCTTTATCATCTCAGGATATCATCGTGAAAAGATTAATGCACAAAGCAGCCGAATTATTCGTTTTCTCATACACTGTCATTTCCTAGAACGAAGGTACAGTCCATTGATTTTGAGGGATGAACTCATTATACAAAAGTATCTCATGATATCGCTCAAATAACTACGGCAATTTGTAAAGACACGAACTTTTGATAACCGTAACTTCTATGAAACGGTTCGTCATTTCGCTGAAACCTCCACGTTCAATTTAATTTTCTAAGTTTTTCGTAGCGTGGATTAATATGCCTAATCAAATGTTTTTAGATTCCATTTAGTTCCTTTTACTGTTGCCAAAGCCATCCGAGGAAATAATTTCGAATTATTTCTAGATCAAATAAGCTTGTTAAGAAAAGGCGCCTAAATTATGACACCCGATTTGTAAAGACACGAATTTTCGATAACCATAACTTCCATCAAATGGTTCATCATTTCGCTGGACTAGAGGTCCTGTATAGTTAGAGGCTGGCCATCTCGGTGAGTCACATGGTTTATGGGCGCCATGTTTTGTCGTACTGTGAGACTTTTAGGGTTATTTTACCTCTGAGCGGCACTTTTTTGCACACCATGGGCTAAATGGCTAGGTCACATGGACCCCGAAGGCTCAGAGAAGGTTGTGAGAGGGGACCCACTGGAAAAGCTGTTGGGAGACAGATGGGAGCCTCCCGTCAAGGCCATCCAACGTGTTCTTTAACGTTGGGTTGTTTTACTTCTGAGCGGCACTTTTTTGCACACCATGGGCTAAATAGCCAGGTCACATGGACCCCGAAGGCTCAGAGAAGGTTGGGGGAGGGGACCCATTGGAACAGCTGTTGGGAGACAGATGGTAGCCTCCCGTCAAGGCCATCCAGCGTGTTCTTTAACGTTGGGTTGTTTTACCTCTGAGCGGCACTTTTTTGCACACCATGGGCTAAATGGCCGGGTCACATGGACCCCGAAGGCTCAGAGAAGGTTGGGAGAGGGGACCCACTGAAACAGCTATTGGGAGACAGATGGTAGCCTCCCGTCAAGGCCATCCAGCGTGTTCTTTAACGTGCACAGGGTATGGCTCTCCCACACACGGGGCCACGGTTTAACGTCCCATCCGACGGACGGCGGCCTTTCCAAGCCCATCGGTGTCCCCTACTGACCGTGGGCAGGGCGGGGAATTTTGCGGAGATAAATCTCAACGCTGACTCAGCTGGGACTCGAACCTGGGAACTACAGATTACGAGCCTGGCGCGCTCAGTCGTTAGACTGAGCCACCCCCGCCCCGTACTGTGAGACGAAAGCCTATGAGTTAGTGTATGTATCAAGATGAAACTTCTCAGTTGTCATAGTTTTAAATATTTCTACCACTTTTTTCTGAAAATAGTGGGCAGATCAATGCTGTCAGTGGAATTTCTTCCATAACAGAACTGTACACACCGAAATTTCTGCCATTAACAGATCACTTGAAACATTCGTTAAAAGTTTTGCAGTTTCGATATTTAGTGATCTCTAATGATGTAAATTAAAACTACCTTTGAAAATGCGAACTACATTTCATTAGTAACCAATTAAAAAAGAGATTTCCAATTATCGCTTAAAACAAAACCATTCTGTATCTTACCTACCTTGGGCGTAGGGGGCAACTCATTGTTGTGAATCATTGTTGTCTCAACTCACTGTTATCAATGGAATTTTCAGGACTGTCACATTCGATGACCAAAATTTCAAATTTCTAGCAAAACTACATCGCTTACAACATTCGTTTCAAATTTTGGGATTTTTCGATTTTCTTTCCACCGTTAGAGGGCGCACTTATAGCTTTTGGGAAATTCGCAAAATTCAAATTGTAATATATCATCAATATCTGTCCAACCCAAAAAGAATTTTTAATTTATCTCTAAAAACATACACTTTTCTGTTAAAACAAAAAAAAAAAAAGTTGCTTTCACCTCCCCCTCTGGGTCTAAAGGGTCAAGTGATTGCTGCCAATGGCAACTTCGTAACCTTCACATTTCAACACCAAAATTTTAAACTTCTAACATAACTACATCGTTTGGAATATTAGTTTGATAGTTTGGAATTTCGAACTTTTCCAAAGTTAGAGGGCGCAGTTATAACTTTTGGGAGATTCGAAAAATGCAAATCGTACTATATCATTGTCACCTGTCTACCACGAAAAGAACTTTTTTCTTTATCTATATAAACGAAAAAGTTCGATGTCTACAGATGGGCAGACAAACAACGCGAAATCATATCTTTTTTTTAAAAAAAAGCCGTAAAATATACTTTTCCTTTTTTTAGCCGTTTTCTAAAGTGCTTCCAATATATGAACACTAAAATAAAATCTGTATCAAATATTACGCTACCCTTTTCCGGAATCCATTAGTACCATGCAATACCATTCAGGTATGCACGTTAAACAATCCCAGCGACGACAAAACATGGCGCCCAATTTTGTGAAATGGCCAACCTCTACTTATAGAGGGCCTCTAGGTTGTTGGGTTGTTTTACCTCTGAGCGGCACTTTTTTGCACACCATGGGATAAATGGCCAGGTCACATGGACCCCGAAGGCTCAGAGAAGGTTGTGGGAGGGGACCCACTGGAACAGCTGTTGGGAAACAGATGGTAGCCTCTCGTCAAGGCCATCCAGCGTGTTCTTTAACGTTGGGTTGTTTTACCTCTGAGCGGCACTTTTTAAAACACCATGGACTAAATGGCCAGGTCACAAGAACCCCGAAGGCTCAGAGAAGGTTGGGGGAGGGGACCACTGGAATAGCTGTTGGGAGACAGATGGTAGCCTCCAGTCAAGGCCATCCAGCGTGTTCTTTAACGTGCACAGGGTATGGCTCTCCCGCACACGGGCCACGGCTTAACGTCCCATCCGACGGACGGCGGCCTTTCCAAGCCCATCGCTGTCCCCTACTGACCGTGGGCAGGAAATTTTGCGGAGATAAATCTCAACGCTGACCCAGCTGGGACTCGAACCTGGGAACTACAGATTACGATCCTGGCGCGCTACCGACTGAGCCACCCCCGCCCCATAAAATATAAAGAATTGTGTTTCTGTAAATTAAAAGACCGAAAATCTCTTCCATGCATTATAATTGTCATTTTTATAAAATCTCATGATGTGGGTAACCTATTTAGTCAACAGATGGCAGCACTATATTTGTTGTATTTACCATATTATTACTCGGACATTCTTTGAAATCAATTGTTCTTTTGTTAGATATAAGCATGAATAATAACGCTCAGACTAGTTTTTTCCTGATGACTATGGCTTTTTTAAGCAATGAAAAGAGCTTTTTGCTTTATTTCATTAATGATTTGCCATCATGCAACATATTTGTTTGGCCAGACCTATAGATTTTTAGAATGCAGACAACAGAACCTCTCTAAAGCATTGATGAGTACTGGGTAAAGTATAAATATGTAGCCCCCCCCCTACCACTTCTTTTAAGGAAATCTTACAATTTTATAAACTAAATCTATTAGCAATAAAATAAGAAAGAAAAAGGAAAAAGAAATTTCTAAGGACTGGGTTTATCATTTTGTTATACATTTCATAATTTATTGTACCTGCAATTTGAGTGTTCACTTCCAGTTTATAATAATCTGTGTGGGGGCGGGGATGGCTCAGTCAGTAGCACGCCAGGCTCGTAATCTGTAGTTCCCAGGTTCGAGTCCCAGCTAGGTCAGCGTTGAGATTTATCTCTGCAAAATTCCCCGCCCTGCCCACGGTCAGTAGGGGACACCGATGGGTTTGGAAAGGCCGCCGTCCGTCGGATGGGATGTTAAGCCGTGGCCCCGTGTGCGGGAGAGCCATACCCTGTGCACGTTAAAGAACACGCTGGATGGCCTTGACGGGAGGCTACCATCTGTCTCCCAACAGCTGTTCCAGTGGGTCCCCTCCCCCAACCTTCTTTGAGCCTTCGGGGTCCTTGTGGCCTGGTCATTTAGCCCATGGTGTGCAAAAAAGTGCCGCTCAGAGGTAAAACAACCCAACGTTAAAGAACACGCTGGATGGCCTTGACGGGAGGCTACCATCTGTCTCCCAACAGCTGTTCCAGTGGGTCCCCTCCCCCAACCTTTTCTGAGCCTTCGGGGTCCATGTGATCTGGCCATTTAGCCCATGGTGTGCAAAAAAATGCCGCTCAGAGGTAACCCAACCCAAAAATATTTTTCTTTTACAAATTTTGTGTGGAAATTCTGTTAGTTTTTATCTCAGGCTTTTGGCATTAGTTCTTCAGATATTATATAGAATTCCATAAAGATTCCACCTCAGAAAGCTGGAAAAATAAATCTTTTAAAAATGTATTGTTATTATTCCATCTACTTACGACATTACACTGACTGTCTTGCACCCGATTTGTAAACCATATAAGAAATGAAGCTACTGAATTTCCTGCAATTTCAAAGATAAATTACGGTTAGAAATCATATTACTATGAAGTAATAACCTTGACAACACGAGCGCAATATTAAATCTAACATGCAACAGCAGAAAACAAACAGTATATGAAATTGCTATAAGCATTTGTTACCACCATCTTGGATAATTGTTTCGCTCTTGCTGTTGCCAAAACTTTCGTAGAAATAATTTCGAAATCATTTCTTATAAAAATCTTCTAAAGGAGAGTATTAATATTTTTGTGCCTAATTGTCAGCCGTGTGTGATGAATGCTATGAAACTTAACATAATCTCAGATATAACTTATGGATGACCACGAAATTAGTAGAAAACAACAACATGGATATGTAATTTTTTTTTACCAACATTGTGCTCGAAATTTTGCTAAAGAGAGGAAGGGTTGCGAAGAAATTTGTTATTCTTAGAGATATTTACAGTCGCTCAAAAAAATATCCGAACACTATGGTTGAATAAATGAGCGAGCGTAGAAATTCAGAAAAAAAATATTTTTTTAGAAAAAATATCTGGCAGCGATTTTTTAAAATAAATTAGTGATGTGGCAACCTTCGTGTAGAGTCGCTCAAAAAAGTATCCGAACATTATGGTTGATTACAGAATTGAGAAAAAATATCTGACAACGATTTTTTTTTTATTTTTTTAGAAATTAGTAATCTGGCAACCTTCGTGTACAGTCGCTCAAAAAAGTATCCGAACACTATGGTTGATTACAGAATTCAGAAAAATTATCTGGCAACGATTTTTTTTAATAAATTAGTGATCTGGCAACCTTCGTGTACAGTCGCTCAAAAAAATATCCGAACACTACGGTTGATTTATTATGGTTGATTAAACGAGCGACCGTAAGAATTCAGAAAAAAAAATCTGGCAACGATTTTTTTAATAAATTAGTGATGTGGCAAACTTCGTGTACAGTCGCTCAAAAAAGTATCCGAACACCATGGTTGATTACAGAATTCAGAAAAATTATCTGGCAACGATTTTTTAAATGAATTAGTGATCTGGCAACCGTATGCAGTCGCTCAAAAAATATCCGAACACTGTGGTTGATTACAGAATTCAGCAAAAATATCTGGCAACGATTTTTTCAATAAATTAGTGATCTGGCAACCTTCGTGTCACGTGACACGAATTTTGCCAGATCACTAATTTCGAAAAAAATCGTTGCCAGATATTTTTTTCTGAATTCTGTAACCAACCATAGTGTTCGGATATTTTTTTTTGAGCGACTGTACCATATTTTAAAAAATAGTAATTGATATAAATAATTACTCTGCTTTAATTCAACCATCAAATGGAATTATATCTATCATTACCTTAGAGAAATTCAAGGACTATGATAACTGTTTCACTTTAAATTTTTTCTTCTCTTAGCATCATGAGTTGGGGCGGGGATGGCTCAGTCGGTAGCGTGCCAGGCTCGTAATCTGTAGTTCCCAGGTTCCAGTCATGGCTGGGTCAGCGTTGAGATTTATCTCCGCAAAATTCCTCGCCCTGCCCACGGTCAGTAGGGGACACCGATGGGCTTGGAAAGGACGCCGTCCGTCGGATGGGACGTTAAGCCGTGGCCCCGTGTGCGGGAGAGCCATACCTGTGCACGTTAAAGAACACGCTGGATGGCCTTGACGGGAGGCTACCATCTGTCTCCCAACAGCTGTTCCAGTGGGTCCCCTCCCCCAACCTTCTCTGAGCCTTCGGGGTCCTTGTGACCTGGCCATTTAGCCCATGGTGTGCAAAAAAGTGCCACTCAGAGGTAAAACCATCCAACGTTAAAGAACACGCTGGATGGCCTTGTCGGGAGGCTACCATCTGTCTCCCAACAGCAATTCCAGTGGGTCCCCTCCTCCAACCTTCTCTGAGCCTTTGGGGTCAATGTGAGCTGGCCATTTAGCCCATGGTGTGCAAAAAAGTGCCGCTCAGAGGTAAAACAACCCAACCCAAGCATCATGAGTTCTTGGTGTTTGCATACAAACGTTGAATTCATTCCAACTACCTATGGAGAGAGAATGGTTAGTGGGATGTTTAAAGAAACTATGTTTATTGAGAGAGGGTATGCCGACAATATCAAACAGCCCCCTAATCGCAGACATGGGGCAAAGACCCGTTCCCCCACCACTAAAGGCTGAAGCCATCTACACTGGAAGACTTCCTCCAATGTAGAATTTGACGATGCCAATAGAAGCAAAGAGTTCAGGTGCCTGCGATGACCTCTGCTCAGGATTATCCACCAGCTGATAAACATATCCTGTGAATCTATTCACTTGGGGCTGTCAACCCACAAACAAACAGAAAATACAGCGGAAGATTTTCCCTCCACAGAAGCCCACCAGTGCAGCAAAATCAGGATCCATAATCAAGCTCAGAGCCATATATCTGCCCAGTCCAGTGGGTTTACATGGTCAGCACCAGGACCCTGTGTGGTTGACCACTCCTCAGCAGGGTAGAAAAAATGAAAAGTAGCCACAGTTGTCCAGATCAGTAGGCCACACTAATCTGGCAGCCCTCCCCTTCCGTTCACTTCCACAAGAGAGTATCTCTTTTGAAAGGTACTAACGGTCTGCACCACGAGAAGGCGGGGTCGGACATTAGGTGCTAGGCCTGGCCGGTTCTATGCATCATCACAGGGGATTGGTGCAGAGCTCTCCTTCCAGTGACTACCTACCTACCATTTACAGACACTATTAAGCTTACTATTAAATATTTCATTGTTTGGAATGGAAATGAAATCCTATTATTATGGCGTTCGGCGCCATTGGAGGTAAGCTTTAAGTAGTAGAAGAACATTGGCGCCCCCTGGTGCCGAACATTTTTGGTTTGAACAAAAAGTCCGTTTGGATTTTAGGCAAAAATTCGAGCTGAAATTATTGAATAGTAATCCACACAACCACAATCTCCAGAATTTATCCTTAAGATGTCTATCATAACCCATGGATCTCTGCTGGCCATATTAGATATCTTATGGATATTGTGGTTGTGTGGGAAATATCCATCATTTTGTTCGATTATTCGTAAGCCATATATCAGGCAGCTTCATTATTCCATTGTGTATAATTTGGTTGTTTTTTTGATCAAGCTGTTTTTCGTTGGCCTCCGAAGATTGGAAACTCTTTACCGTTCGAACAGTTTTGAAGCGAACGGAATAAATGGTAATCCCAGAGGAAAATGTCAGGCGAATATGGAGGTTTGCACAAAACATTCCAAATGCAACATTTTTTGCCACGAGGTCAAAGACACGTGGTCCCGATTTTCTATTTTTATATTTGAAGCAAACATTAGTATGAATCACTCGAATTACAGAAGTACAAAGTTTTCGAAACCGATTATATCAACAGACATACTGCCAAAAAAAAGTTCTTTTTCATTTTCTCCGTTTTTTAATTTTATGCTTTTTTATGAGTTATTCATGCAACAATACAATACACACGTAACAAAAATATTGATTCAAATACGTAAAAAAATCTGTGTTACGTAGTTGTATCATTGTTATTTAAGTCTCAGGATAAAGTATAAATAAGGTTTACATGGAACAAGACCACAGATAGATTTCTCGAACTTCAGAGGGAACATCTTAGTATGGTTTCGAAAAGGAGGGATTTCATTTTTTTCAAACTTTTGGTTTAATCTTTCATCTGAAACAAGAATACTTTTTCGGTTACACAAAATTCGAGTCGAAATTAATAATACCTTTTATTAATTGTAATGGGTCGAATAAATGGTTTATATAAATGGTCGCATAAATGGTTTATATAAATGGTCGCATAAATGGCTTTTATAGGTTTTGCAACATACGGTCAATTTCAGTATGAAATAGACTAACAAGATTTATAATTTTGATCCCCATTTAGAGCTGAAATTCAGGATACTTATACCTCTTCAAAGAGTTTAGTGCTCCCGTACTATGCATAGGACTCGGATCATTGACGGAAATTCTTCAGCGCATCTTTGAGATATAAGTTTTTTATCAGAAGAAAACTTGAAGGATGTTCATTATATATATTAAGTTATATATATCCATTATATAAGGAGTTAGGAGAAGCCTCAAACTCTGTCTTCGTTTCATTGGTTATGTTTATTATTTCTCCAATAGACTCTCATGTCTTATATCATTATAAATAAAAAATAAATAAATACCCCCTCAAGCAGCTGCTTGCCACAGAGGTCTGACAGGAGCCTGTCAGTTTATATGCCATAGTAGAAGGTCTGAGAGGATGGCAGGAACTCAGCAGAAAAACGACACAGACAGCCATGCCTTACCCGGGGCTCGAACCCAGGTCCCGTAGATCAGTAGCCAAGCGTGCTAACCACTCGACCACGGGACGGTCAAATAATAACCCCCTCAAGCAGCTGCTTGCCACAGAGGTCTGACAGGAGCCTGTCAGTTTATATGCCACAGTAGAAGATCTGAGAGGATGGCAGGACCTCAGCAGAAAACAACATGAACATCCATGCCTTACCCGGGGCTCGAACCCAGGTCCCGTAGATCAGTAGCCAAGCGCGCTAACCATGCCCTTTCCAAATTTATTCCCAAATGTTAAACTCGATTCAGCCAAGTGAGTCATGATCCTTATTTGCTGATCATTAGAAATATCCCCATGTGGAAACTCATCGCTAAAATCATTTCAAAATATTATTATAGAAATTAGGGATTAGAAATGAATCTCCATTTTTTTACATTAAATCTTCCCCTTGTTTAACTATGTGTCCGAATCTATGGTTTGGGTTTCATCAATGACACAACCTTGCATGTGACGGAGGCAATAGACCACTTCTTAGTAACCAGGATGGATTTGGACCTTGAACTTTGAGGACCGATCCCAAGAATGCCCTGATTTTCAATCCAGAGCTTAATGCTCAATGGTTGAATCTATCAAAGTGCGCATCGGGGAAAAAGAACATTTTTCACGGTGACTGTTCCCTTGTGAAGTAGCATTATTTTGGAACGCATGGCTGCTCGGCAGAACTCGTCTTAATAGATAGAGCTGGATGTGTAAGTTAAATTCGTTTGAAAAAGAGAAGTGGGATGAGGTTATAATTATGCCTGAATTCTCATGTTTTAAATTCGTCTTTTTTAATGACCCCTTCCAATTCCAAATGAGATTTTTTTTACAACAATCTACGTCTAGAGTAGGTGATTTCTTGCTGCTAAGATACCTATCCATAGGGACATATATATATATATATTCAGATTAGGGTTAGGGTAAGGTCATCATGTGGGAGGCCGATTCCTAATTTTACGGTAATTAGGCTTTCTTTTAAGATTTCTATCATGCGCTGTTGAATGGCGCAATTCCATTCAAATTGAGAAATATATATTTGTGTAGTTTTGGATTTTTTGTGCATTTTCGGATTGGTAACGCCATTAAATGTTTTAATAGGTTATATCGGGTCCCGTCTAAACTTTCGAAAAGTTAACAATAAAATAAATGATATTTCAGAGTATATTTTTTATTACAATTATTTTAGTAGTTTTTTTTATCAATATCTATAATACTTATGATCAATGCAATAAAAAACGTTGACGGTAAAATGCCAATAAGAAGGAAAACCACCGTCTACTTTCATGGGACTTTTTAAAAATAGTAATCGTTAACATTTATCAATGTCTTTATATCAAATGTAGATATTGCTCCTGACTTTTATGTTAACAAAGCTACAGAGTTGGGTTGATTTACCTCTGAGCGGCACTCTTTTGCACACCATGGGGTAAATGATCAGGTCATAAGGACCCTGAAGGCTCAGAGAAGTTTGGAACCACTGAAACAGCTGTTGGGAGGCAGATGGTAGCCTCCCATCAAGGCCATCCAGCTGGTGTTCTTTAATATGCACAGGGTATGGCTCTCTTGAACACTGGGCCACGGCTTAACGTCCCATTCGACGGACAGCGGCCTTTACAAGCCCATCGGTGTCCCCTACTGACCGTGAGCAGGGCGGGGAATTTTGCTCAGATCAATCTCAACGCTGACCCAGCTGGGACTTGAATCTGGGATTTGAAGATTACGAGCCTGGCATGCTGACTGAGACACGCCCGCCCTTTGTGACCTGGCCATTTAGACCACTGTGTGCAAAAAAGTGCCGCTCAGAGGTAAAACAACCCAACACGTTAATGTATACTATATGTAGTAAAAAGTGGACGATGATTTGTTTTGATTATTCTCTGCAATATAACATTTTGTGATTGTTTCGGTGATGTATCATCTGCAAGTAGATCACAGGATGGACACTGTGAGACTAAGTATAAATGGTTAAAGAAATGTATTTGTTTGCATCATGTTAAGAAGGAATATTGAAAGAAACGCCAAGATGTGTGTTACAAATACAGCAGCAGCTGGATTCATTTGAACCAGTTGGGTTGTAGAGCTGTATGGTGCTGTTTGAACGACTTGTCACATTGCTGCAATTCAAAGATGGCTGAACATATTGCCAATAATCTCATGAAAGATAATATTAATCACAGAAATCATTTCATACACAAAATCAAACAAAACAATGGCGTACTATTCTGATCGTTGAGATCCCTCGCGAGTTCCAAAAGACTGCGCATAATGTCCAATATTATTCACGGTGTGACCTAGTGGTTATCTAGATTCCGTTAACTCCCTCTGGTGGCGAAATTTAAAAGTTCAACATTTTCCACAGAGTTCTCGAGTTCAATATTATTCACAGTGCAACTGTAAATGAATCCGTCCCGGTGGCCTAGTGGTTATCCCTCTTCATTATTGACTACTACTACTTCATGATCAAAGAGAAGTGGGTTCCGATCTTCTGGTAGGTTTCCTGTTTTCTTCCTGCTGAGATCCCTCGCTTCCTCACAGATCGTATCTATGATATATTAAACTGACAAGCTCATATCAGACTTCTGTGGGAAGCAGTTGTTTGCGGGTAATTTTTATTTACGTCTTTATTCACTGTGAATATTTAATACTGGAAATGATTCCATTAACCGACGAATCACTCTTAGACAAAAAGTCGACGCACCTCAAAGCAAGCAAGTAGCGAAGGACTGTGGTTGGGTAGACAACGAAAATTTTGCCAACTTTTCCCAGTTGTTCCGATTTTGCCAACTATCATTAATTTCACAGGAACCAGTCCCAGCGGCGGGGGTAGCTCAGTCGGTAGCGCGCCAGGCTCGTAATCTGTAGTTTCCCAGGTTCGAGTCCCAGCTGGGTTAGAGTTGAGATTTTTCTCCGCAAAATTCACCACCCTGCCCACGGTCAGTAGAGGACACCAATGGGGTTGGAAAGGCCGCCGTCCATCTATGGGACGTTCAGCCGTGGCAGTAGACAGTTAAACAGCACAACAGCAGAGAGCTGTACCAGATAGTTAATGTTTTGTGTGGTAGAAAACGAACAGGTGTACAGGGATTGAAGGATAAACAAGGTAAGGTTATAGAAGGTGAGGATTCTGTCATGGCTAGGTGGGCTGAGCATTTCAGTGATATTCTAAACAATGTGGTTAGTTCTACTCCATTGTTTGAAATGATGATAGATGCATTGGTGGCTTTAATGTTGGCCCTATAACACAATCTGAAGTTATTTTGGCTGTTTCTAAACTTAAACTTCATAAATCCCAAGGGGTAGATGAAATTACTACGGAAATGCTTAGAGCTGGGAATGTTTCGGTTACCACTTGGATGAATGAAATTCTGAATATCTTTTATGATAAATTTTATGATATCTACCTAAGGATTTTACCACAGCTATTGTTATCCCTATTTTCAAAAAAGGTGATCGCAGTTCTTGTGATAACTATAGGGGTATCAGCCTACTCTCTGTTCCACGTAAAGTTCTTTCCATGATTGTGCTTAATAGAATTAAGAATCTGGTTGACAGGCAATTGCGTGATGAGCAATGTGGATTCAGAAGTGGTAGGGGATGTGTGGATCAGATATTTTCACTTAGGCAGATTCTTGAGAAATGTTTAGAGTTTCAGAAACCTTTGGTTGCTAGCTTTGTTGATTTCAAAAAGGCTTTCGACTCTGTTGATCGTCATAATTTGTGGTTGATTGTGAAATCATATGGTATACCAGACAAGTTAGTTAACATAATGAAAGCTCTCTATAATAACACTGAGTCGTGTGTGAGAGTTGGTAAGGCTTGTAGCAATCGGTTTAGCATTACTTCTGGTGTTCGACAAGGGTGCATTTTGTCTCCTTTTCTCTTTCGTTTGGTTATTGATTATGTCATGCGAAATTCACTTCAAGGGAAAGATTTTGGCCTTAAATGGGCTGGAGATACGAAAATTTCTGATTTAGATTATGCTGATGATTTAGCCCTTTTGGCAAATGATGTTGATGAGATGAACTCTTTCATTCGAGCTGTTGATGAAACTGGTAGTAGAGTAGGTTTCCCTGTGACCTGGCCATTTAGCCCATGGTGTGCTAAAAAATGCCGCTCAAAGGTAATACAACCCAACGTTAAAGAACACGTTGGATGGCCTTGACGGGAGGCTACCATCTGTCTCCCAACAGCTGTTCCAGTGGGTCCCCTCCCCCAACCTTCTCTGAGCCTTTGGGGTCCATGTGACCTGGCCATTTAGCCCATGGTGTGCAAAAAAGTGCCGCTCAGAGGTAAAACAACCCGTTAAAGAGCACGCTGGATGGCCTTGACGGGAGGCTACCATCTGTCTCCCAACAGCTGTTCCAGTGGGTCCCCTCCCCCAACCTTCTCTGAGCCTTCGGGGTCCTTATGACCTGGCCATTTAGCCCATGGTGTTCAAAAAAGTGCCGCTCAGAGGTAAAACAACCCAACCCATCGTAATAATGATAATGTACTAAGTACACGAAGTTACTGTGATTACTTTGGAAAACGACTAGATTTGTCAAAAAAAAAAACTGTATGAACTTCCATATGAACACTCCTTGGGCTGGAAAAGGTCATCATAAGGTCATCATAACTAGAGTCAGTTCGTTCTGAAGTATCGTTCAGCCTCATCGAAGAGAGAAACGTCTGCCCCGAGAAAGCATGAATGATCGTCTGCAGTGATGATATGCCTGACTGCTTGTGCTGTCAACCGATTCATAGGAGTGGACCAGTTAGGTACCGAGCAGACGACAATTCCATCCATCATAGCAACAGTTACTGCCAGCTCTACTTGTACAGTCGCTCAAGAAAGTATCCGAACACTGTGGGTGATTACAGAATTCTGGAAAAATATCTGGCAACGATTTTTTTTAGAAATTAGTGATCTGGTAACCTTCGTGTCACGTGACACTAAGGTTGCCAGATCACTAATTTCTAAAAAAAATTGTTGCCAGATATTTTTTCTCAATTCTACAATTAACCATAGTGTTCGGATGCTTTTCTGAGCGACTGTACACCGACAGGTTTGGGAAGCGGAGGTGGCTCAGTCGGTAGCGCGCCAGATTCGTAATCTGCATTTCCCAGGTTCGAGTCCTAATTGGGTCAGCATCGAGATTTGTCTCAGCAAAACCCTCCGCCTTCCTGCAGTCAATAGGGAAAAGCAATTAGTCTGTCGTCCGACGAATGGAAAGTTAAGCCGTGGTTCTGCATGCGGGGTTAATGAACACGCTGGATGGCCTTGAACGGAGGCTACCAAGAGCTGTTCCAATGGTTTCCTTCCCCCAACCTTCTCTGAGCCTTCGGAGTCCTTGTGACCTGGCAATGTAGCATATGGTGTGCACAAAAGAGCCGCTCAGAGGTAAAACAACCCAACCCTAAATTCACAGATTGAATATGACAACCCCTCCCTCCCTACCACCACCATCAATAGATTCAACCAGGTTAACCCTAACTCCACCAATATACTCAATCAGCTCAACCTAACTCCTCCACCAATAGACTCAATCAGCTCAACCTAACTCCTCCACCAATAGACTCAATCAGCTCAACCTAACTCCTCCACCAATAGACTCAATCAGCTAAATCTAACTCCTCCACCAATAGCCTCCATCAGCTAAACCTAACTCCTCCACCAATAGATTCAATGAGCTCAACCTAACTCCTCCACCAATAGACTCAATCAGCTTAACCTAACTCTTCCACCAATAGATTCAATCAGCTCAACCTAACTCCTCCACCAATAGACTCAATAAGGTCAACCTAACTCCTCCACCAATAGACTCAATCAGCTCAATCTAACTCCTCCACCAATAGACTCAATAAGGTCAACCTAACTCCTCCACCAATAGACTCAATAAGGTCAACCTAACTCCTCCACCAATAGACTCAATCAGCTCAATCTAACTCCTCCACCAATAGACTCAATAAGGTCAACCTAACTCCTCCACCAATAGACTCAATAAGGTCAACCTAACTCCTCCACCAATAGACTCAATAAGGTCAACCTAACTCCTCCACCAATAGACTCAATAATGTCAACCTAACTCCTCCACCAATAGACTCAATCAGCTCAACCTAACTCCTCCACCAATAGACTCAATAAGGTCAACCTAACTCCTCCACCAAGGCTCAATAAGGTCAACCCTAATTCCCCCTCAGACTCAATCACATGAACTCAACCCTCCTCAACATATTCAATCACATCAACAGTCCACCCTCAATCAACCATAACTTCCCCGCAATAGAATGGATAACGTCAATCCTATGGCCCTCAATAGATTTAATCATATCAACCCTAATTTCCCCCTGAACAGACTCCATCAAGTTAACCTTAACCGCTCTCAATGACGTCAACAGTAACTTCCCCTCAACAGGTTCAATTAGGTTAACCCTACTTCTTCAATAGACTCAATCAGGTTAACTCCTACATTAGAATTTTATGGTTACGGCGCTTGATTATTGACCCCCCACACCCAACTACAAATAAACTACTTGTGACTTTGACAATTCAGCGAATTCCACCTTCATTCTTCATTTAAAAACGGAACACCCCTTCATGAAAATAACTCTTTTCCTAGTTGATTTCAGTTTTTGTTAAACCCTAACTCCCCCACCAATAGCCTCAATCAGGGTTGGGTTGTTTTACCTCTGAGCGGCACTTTTTTGCACACCATGGGCTAAATGGCCAGGTCACATGGGAAAGGCTCAGAGAAGGTTTGGGGGAGGGAACCCACTGGAACAGCTGTTGGGAGACAGATGGTAGCCTCCCGTCAAGGCCCATCCAGCGTGTTCTTTAACGTGCACAGGGTATGGCTCTCCCGCACACGGGACCACGGCTTAACGTCCCATCCGACGGACGGCGGCCTTTCCAAGCCCATCGGTGTCCCCTACTGACCGTGGGCAGGGCTGGGAATTTTGCGGAGATAAATCTCAACACTGACCCAGCTGGGACTCGAACCTGGGAACTACAGATTACGAGCCTGGCGCGCTACCGACTGAGCCACCCCCGCCCCTCAATCAGGACAACCCTAATCCTCCCAGGCAATAGATTCAACGAGATCAATCCTAATTATTATAAAAAATAATAAAATAATAATTTTTAGCGCGTTTGTTTAAAGCGCTAAAAACCAATTCTGGCCCCTCCCCCCCCCCAGATAAAAAGCAATAACCCCAAAGACTGCACAAGGCTTAAGTTAATACGATCAACTGTCATATTCTGCTTCCTGAATTTGTGCAGGAAGTCGACGTCATCTTCAGCTCAGATAGAAGAGCAGCAGCCCATGGTAAGGTCCACACGTTCACCATCGTAGGCAGTTGGCGACACGACTTTTCGAAATATCGCTTCAACATTCGGTGATCCCGATAAATCCAAGTAAGTCCCTAACGTTAGGCCTATTAGTCATCCAATCTTGGTTGTCGGCGACATCGACCGCACGCGACTATGTCATTTTCGGCGCAGTGATGTGATATATGAGCAGTGGGCGTGGCCTCGATCGTTTCCTTTTTCCAAAACTGTTGAAAGTTAATAATTTACTAGTTTCTCTTTTCCTAACTGATTTCAGATTTTTTTTCTCAAAACCAACATCTTTCTGTTTTTACTCTCGCAAGACATAATTCATTGCTTTAAAGTTACAATTTAAAGAAATATCAAAATACTACTACATTGTAGTTACTTTTAACTTCTTAGTTGCTGTTGCCAAATTTCGTTTACTCTAATATTGCAGAATAATTTGTTCTTTTGCTTGGATACGTAACTACTGTTGCCAAATTCATTTATCGTAATATTAATATAGGATTCAATGGTTTCAAATTAGTTTTAAGATAAAGAATACATACGAACACTGCAAGATTAGTTTGCTGTTTTTAATCTTGGCTACTTAACTAATGTTGAAAAAGTTCACTTAAGGTTACAATTTAAAGAAATATCAAAATACTACTAATTGTAGTTACTTTTAATTTCTTAGTTGCTGTTGCCAAAATCATTCACTCTAATATTGCAAGATTATTTTGTTCTTATCCTTTTGGGGGGCGGGGGGGGGGGGCTCAGTCGGTAGTGCGCCAGGCTCGTAATCTGTAGATCCCAGGTTCGAGTCCCAGCTGGGTCAGCGTTGAGATATAACTCCGCAAAATTCCATGCCCTGCCCACGGCCAGTAGGGGACACCGTTGGGCTTGTAATGGCCGCCGTCCGTCGGATGGGACGTTAAGTCGTGGCCGCGTGTGCGGGAGAGCCATACCCTGTGCACGTTAAAGAACACACTGGATGGCCTTGACGGGAGGCTATCATCTGTCTCCCAACAGCTGTTCCAGTGGGTCCCCTCCCCCAACCTACTCTGAGCCTTCGGGGTCCATGTGACTTGGCCATTTAGCCCATGGTGTGCAAAAAAGTGCCGCTCAGAGGTAAAACAACAGAACGTTAAAGAACACGTTGGATGGCCTTGACGGGAGGCTATCATCTGTCTCCCAACAGCTGTTCCAGTGGGTCCCCTCCCCCAACATTCTCTGAGCCTTCGGGGTCCATGTGACCTGGCCATTTAGCGTATGGTGTTGGGTTGTTTTACCTCTGAGCGGCATTTTTTGCACACCATGGGCTAAATAGACAGGTCACAAGGACCCCGAAGGCTTAGAGAAGGTTGTGGGAGGGGACCCACTGAAACAGCTGTTGGGAGACAGATGGCAGCCTCCCGTCAAGGCCATCTAGCGTGTTCTCTAATGTGCACAGGATGTTGTGGCTCACCCGCACATGGGACCACGGCTTAACGTCCCATCCGATGGACGGCGGCATTTCCAAGCCCATCTGTTTCCCCTACTGACCGTGGGCAGGGCGGGGAATTTTGCGGAGATAAATCTCAATGCTGACCCAGCTGGGACTCGAACCTGGGAACTACAGATTATGAGCCTTGCGCGCTACCGACTGAGCCCTCCCCTGCCCCTCTCGCTCAGAGGTAAAACATAATTTTGATTCAATAAACACCCCTTTGAGGGGGTGTTTATTTATTTATTATTTAAATATAAATAATTATATAAAATATATATATATTTTGAAATAGGTATTTTGATATAGGTATTTTGAAATTTGAATACAAGAAAATGAATTAAGTTTATATAATATAGATGGCTACGAAATGATGTATAATTGTAGAAGTAAAAATAGATCAGGTGGTATTATAATGTATTATAAACTTAATACAATGAATTTTTTGACAGAAACTGTAATAATGGTTGGGGCGGGGGTGGCTCAGTCGGTAGCGCGCCAGGCTCGTAATCTGTAGTTCCCAGGTTCGATTCGCAGCTGGATCAGCGTTGAAATTTATCTCCGCAAAATTTCCCCGCCCTGCCCACGGTCAGTAGGGGACACCGATGGGCTTTAAAAGGCCACCGTCCGTCGGATGGGACGTTAAGCCGTGGTCCCGTGTGCGGGAAAGCCATACCCTGTGCACGTTAAAGAACACACTGGATGGCCTTGACGGGAGGCTACCACCTATCTCCTAACAGCTTTTCCTGTTTCCTGTGGGTCCCCTCCCCCAACCTTCTCTGAGCCTTCGGGGTCCTTGTGACCTGGCCATTTAGCCCATGGTGTGCAAAAAAGTGCCGCTCAGAGGTAAAACAATCCAATCCAATGTAATAATGGAAACTGCAGAATGTGTTTTACCTTATGATAGCAAGAATAACTTATGTATATTAGCAATTTATAGAGCTCATAAAGGAATTTGTGACTGAATTAAAATTAATAATATTTAAACTTAAATATAAGAGGGTTATTTTAGTAGGTGATATAAATATTGATATTAATTAAATTAGTAATGATGTAAATGGTTATTTAAATTTGCTTGCTTTATTTTGATTTCTTTCATACATAAATATGTACATATTCAAGACTGACAAATTCTTCTTACAGTTGTTTGGAACACATATTTATTGGATTAACGAATAACAGTTTAATTTTCAATTCGGCTGTTTACCAGATTGTTATTACTGATCATTATCCCATTTTATTAAAAATTCTTAAGAATACAGTTAATTCAGAACAAAAAAATCAGCAAAGAAATTTGTTATTCTTACATGAATTATAAGAAATGAGAAGATTTAATTAAAAATTTGATTTTTTTATATGATGAGAATATTCAAATAGATACAAAGTATGACATTTATATAGATCGAATTAAGTCATGTATTCTGCAAAGTACTATTAAAAAAATGTTATATAAAGGATTCCAGTTCAAAGAGACCATATGCCATGGGTGACTTTGGAAATTTTAGATTGGATTGGATTGTTTTACCTCTGAGCGGCACTTTTTTGCACACCATGGGCTAAATGGCCAGGTCATATGAACCCTGAAGGCTCAGAGAAGGTTGGGGGAGGGGACCCACTGGACCAGCTGTTGGGAGACAGATGATAGCCTCCCATCAAATCCATCCAGCGTGTTCTTTAACTTTGGGTTGGTTTACCTCTGAGCGGCACTTTTTTGCAAAACATGGGCTAAATGGCCAGGTCACATGGACCCCGAAGGCTCAGAAAAGGTTGGGGGAGGGGACCTACTGGAACAGCTGTTGGGAGACAGATGTTAGCCTCCCGTCAAGGCCATCCAGCGTGTTCTTTAACGTTGGGTTGTTTTACCTCTGAGCAGCACTTTTTTGCACACCATGGGCTAAATGGCTAGGCCACAAGGACCCCGAAGGCTCAGAGAAGGTTGGGGGAGGGGACCCACTGGAACAGCTGTTGGGAGACAGATGGTAGCCTCCCGTCAAGGCCATCCAGCGTGTTCCTTAACGTTGGGTTGTTTTACCTCTGAGCGGCACTTTTTTGCACACCATGGGCTAAATGGCCAGGCCACAAGGACCCCGAAGGCTCAGAGAAGGTTGGGGGAGGGGACCCACTGCAACAGCTGTTGGGAGACAGATGGTAGCCTCCCGTCAAGGCCATCCAGCGTGTTCTTTAACTTGCAAAGAGTATGGCTCTCCCGCAAACGGGACCACGGCTTATCGTCCGAACCGACGGACGGCGGCCTTTTCAAGCCCATCGGTGTCCCCTACTGACCGTGGGCAGGGCGGGGAAAATTTGCGGAGATAAATCTCAATGCTGACCCAGCTGGGACTCGAACCTGGGAACTACAGAGTACGAGCCTGGCGCGCTACCGACTGAGCCACCCCCGCCCCTTTTGGAAATTTCGTCATTAATTAAGGAAAGAGAAAAAGCATATAAATTGCATAGAAAATATCAATTAATATTAAATTATAAAAAAAGAATATCACAGAATTAGAAATTTGACCTTTGCAACTATAAAAAGAACAAAAAATAAATTTTATATTAATAAATTTAATAAATGTAATGGGAATTGAAGACAACAGTGGCAAATTGTTGATAGTATTTTAAATAATGAAATGAATAGTAAACTTATATCGCCAACGGATAGTAATTTTAAAAAACTGGAAACCCTGGTGGGAAAATTTAATGAACATTTCATAAATGTAAACAGTTCAAATTCATGTTCTAATAATTCAGATTATGAATATCCTAATGATTTTATTGAACAAAAATCTATGTTTATGATAGAGACGAAATTAGTCGAATTATTTATAGTCTTAAAACTAATAAAGCAACAGGATATGATGGTATACATTTAAAAATAATTAAAATAATAGTAAAATATCATTCTAAATTGTTAGTTGAATTAATAAATAGCAGCTTTCAAAAAGGTATTTTCTTCTGAGACTTAGAAATTGCTATTGTAAAACCTATTTACAAAAATGGAGACAAAAATTATTTTAATAATTATAGACCAATTTCCGTTCTTCCAGCCTTTTCAAAAGTTATTGATATCCATTGTGAAAATAAGACTTAATAATTATTTAGAAAAAATTTCCTTTTTTTAACAAGTTTCAATTTGGTTTTAGAACATGCTATCTTAGAGTTTACTACCAGTATTTATCAAGGGATAAATAATTCTGAAAAAACACTAGCCCTATTTCTTGATATATCTAAAGCTTTTGATACAGTTAGACATGATATTTATTACAGAAATTATATTTCTTAGGATGGCATTGTTCACTGTTAGGCCGAATATTACAAGAAAATCTTAATTCGGTTCATTGTTAGGACAAATTGTTAGCCAGTTCACTGTTAGGCGAAATATTATTTGAAAATATTTATTCGTTTCATTGTTAGGTCAAATCGTTAGCAGTTCACTGTTAGGCCAAATCGTTAGCCAGTTCACTGTTAGGCCGATTACTAGAAAATTTTTATTCGGTTCATTGTTAGGCCAAATCGTTGGCCAGATCACTGTTAGGCCAAATCGTTAGCCAGATCACTGTTAGGCCAAATATTATTTGAAAATATTTATTCGTTTCATTGTTAGGCCAAATCGTTAGCCAGTTCACTGTTAGGCCGAATATTACTAGAAAATTTTTATTCGGTTCATTGTTAGGCCAAAGCATTAGCCAGTTCACTGTTAGGTCGATTACTAGGAAATCTTTATTCGGTTCATTGTTAGACCAAATCGTTAGCCAGATCACTGTTAGGCCAAATATTACTAGAAAATCTTTATTGGGTTCATTGTTAGACCAAATCGTTAGCCAGATCACTGTTAGGCCAAATATTATTTGAAAATAATTATTCGTTTCATTGTTAGGCCAAATCATTAGCCAGTTCACTGTTAAGCCAAATCATTAGCCAGTTGACTGTTAGGCCGAATATTACTAGAAAATTTTTATTCGGTTCATTGTTAGGCCAAAGCATCAGCAAGTTCACTGTTAGGCCGAATATTACTAGAAAATCTTTATTCGGTTCATTGTTAGGCCAAATCGTTAGCCAGATCACTGTTAGGCCAAATATTACTAGAAAATCTTTATTCGGTTTATTGTTAGGCCAAATCTTTAGCCAGATCACTGTTAGGCCAAATATTATTTGAAAATATTTATTCGTTTCATTGTTAGGCCAAATCATTAGCCAGTTCACTGTTAGGTCGAATATTACTAGAAAATTTTTATTCGGTTCATTGTTAGGCCAAAGCATTAGCAAGTTCACTGTTAGGCCAAATATTACTAGAAAATCTTTATTCGGTTCATTGTTAGGCCAAATCGTTAGCCAGATCACTGTTAGGCCAAATATTATTTGAAAATATTTATTCGTTTCATTGTTAGGCCAAATCATTAGCCAGTTCACTGTTAGGCCGAATATTACTAGAAAATTTTTATTAGGTTCATTGTTAAGCCAAAGCATCAGCAAGTTCACTGTTAAGCCGAATATTACTAGGAAATCTTTATTCGGTTCATTGTTAGGCCAAATCGTTAGCCAGTTTCCTGTTAGGCCAAATATTATTAGAAAATCTTTATTCGGTTCATTGTTAGGCCAAGGCATTAGCCAGTTCACTGTTAGTTGTTAGGTTCATTGTTAGGCAAAAATATTATTTGAAAATATTTATTCGTTTCATTGTTAGGCCAAATCGTTAGCCAGGTCACTGTTAGGCCGATTACTAGAAAATCTTTATTCGGTTCATTGTTGGGCCAAATCTTACAATCAACATCAAACATCTTAGCGTTTTTGTTGACAACTGGGAAAAAATCTTGTATCCAGTGTAATATCATTTATCTTACGTAACAAATTTTTTCTGTTTTTGGAGATTATATCAATTCGAAAACTAAGTTAATCTTTTATTAGGCTTTTGTTCACTACATTGCAACGTGTTTTTTCAGTTTGGAAAGGTAGCTTTAAGAAATTGAATTACTCTATGTTTTGCGGGAATCTATAATTGGTTATATTGAAAAAAAAAAAAACAGTTTACATCTGAACATTTAACACTGAAAGTTCACAATTCTAGAATTCTAATCAGTATGTTTGAAAAATATTCAAGTTTTAACGAAATTACACCTACTTTTTGCATAACGAAATACTTGTAATTTAATAACATTCCTGTATTCAAGTAAATCGAAAAAGTTTTTGAATTCAAGTGCTCGTGTAATTAAGTTTATGATCACTAAGAATTTTTGATACTAACATAAAACAAATCCTCTGAGAACCAATTTGTTTTCTGATCGCAAGACAAAATAACTAATTTACGTATCTGCCATAACTTTTCTTTTCGAGATCTGGCATCGTAATAACTTAAACTTTTCCTTTCGAGATCTGGCATCGCAATAAAACTAGACATCAACGCTGCATTTGTGCACAAATTTGTTTTCACAAATTCGAAATGTTCTTATGTTGTTTGGTAAAAGTTTAACAAATTATTTAAATAGATTGAGCAAGATATACCTTGTTTCTAGTCACTAATTTTCTCAACTGAATGAATCAAATTCGAATAAAAGAACCTTGTTGATAATGCTTAAATAAAACTGCACTCTTAGCAAATCTTACGAACGGCGCCATTAACATCTACAATTGAGAAACTTAAATTACTAACGACCAATAAACATGGTTAAAAAACCTGATTATGATTAACGAGTATAATTACTTGTTATCTGTTTAATTAATAGATTGTATATGAAGAAGTATTAATTTGACTATTTCTCTGTTTTGATAAGGGTCTTTTAGAATTTAGTTTCGCTAAGCCTAACAACTGCTTTTGTAGCTATTAAGTGAAGGCAAAGAAAGTATAAGGAAAAGAAGTTCAGCTTTGACAAAGCGTAAGTGGCGACCTCAAGTGGTGTTTCGATTCGTATCGTGCATTAGTTTAAGCTGGGAAGCAAACAATAAGGGGCAAAGGAATTATGCATCAAAAATTTTATATTTTAAAAAAGGAAAATAAGGTAACTGCACTTTGTATTTGAAAAAAATAATATCATGATTTTAATAAAGGTTTATTTTCTCCATTGGTATTATTTTTCGTTGAACTAACAATTATAAATTGAACGGATAGAGAATATTTGAAATTAGCCTGAAGTTAATTTAAGAATAAATTATTACAATTAGAAGCTTTCTTGGTTGAATAGAAACAGGGAACAGAATTGATATTAATATACTCTGCAAGGATATCAATGGGAAATTATTACATAGGAAAAGCGAAGAGAATGGAAGTTGACAGTAACATGTAATTACCAAAGCGTTCGTCCCCTGTAATGTTCGTTTCACCTCTACGCCAAATGCACGATACTCGATTTTACATTAATCTCTATGGAAGCTGAACTTCTCCCTCTACATTCTTTGGTGAAGGGTTATAACTGTGAGCGCAACAGATTAGAGAAAAACGTCTGAATATTACTGCAGTGGCGCCACCCCTACGGTATCAATTAGGCATTAATTCTTTAGAAAAAGTTAATAATATTTGATTTGCCAGAATTCTTACTCCTGCAGACACTTTTTGGTATTTATAGAGCAAAATTCTTTAAAGATGAAATATTACAATACTGAGGAAATATTACTCGCATTTTCTGAAAAACAAAGTTTTAGTAGTGCCCTGAAAAGATGAAACAGTTTGGAAATGAAGCCATGGCCCCGTGTGCAGGAGAGCCATACCCTGTGCACGTTAAATAACAACCTGGATAGTCTTGATGGTAGGCAACCAGCTGTCTAGTGGGTTCCCTTCCCAAACCTTCTCTGAGCCCTCGGGGTCCTTGAAACCTGGCCATTTATCCCATAGTGTGCAAAAAAGTGTTCAAAGGTTGGGTTGTTTTACCTCTGAGCGGCGTTTGTTTTGCACACCATGGGCTAAATGGCCAGGTCACAAGCACCCCGAGTGCTCAGAGAAGGTTGGGGGAGAGGACTCACTGGAACAGCTGTTGGGAGACAGATGATAGCCTCCTGTCAAGGCCATCCAGCGTGTTCTTCAACGTTGGGTTGTTTTACCTGTGAGCGGCACTTATTTGCACATCATGGGCTAAATGGCCAGGTCACAAGGACCCCGAGTGCTCAGGGAAGGTTGGGGGAGGGGACTCACTGGAACAGCTGTTGGGAGACAGATAGTAGCCTCACGTCAGGCCATCCAATGTGTTCTTTAACATGCGCAGGGTATGGCTCTCCCGCACACGGATTCACGGCTTAACGTCCCATCCGACGGACGGCTGCCTTTCCAAGCTCATCGGTGTCCCCTACTCCAGGGCGGGGAGTTTTGCGGAGATAAGTCTAAACGCTGAGCCAGCTGGGACTCGAACCAGGGAACTGCAGATTACGAGTCAGGCGCGCTACCGACTGAGCCACCCAGTCGCTCAGAGGTAAACCAATCGATATAAAACACCGAATTACGTAAGTTATCCAATCAGATAATGAATATATTTTCAATTTTTTTTATATATTTCAATATTTCAATGTATATCTCTTTGAAAATGAGTATTCTGTATTTGCACAGGCGATATGTTATTTTTATACTTTTAACAAATGAGTTGGGCGGGGGTGGCTCAGTCGGTAGCGCGCCAGGCTCGTAATCTGTAGTTCCCAGGTTCGAGTCCCAGCTGTGTCAGCGTTGAGATTTATCTCCGCAAAATTCCACGCCCCGCCCACGGTCAGTAGGGGACACCGATGGGCTTGGAAAGGACGTCGTCCATCGGATGGGACGTTAAGCCGTGGCCACGTATGCGGAAGAGCCATCCCTGTGCACGTTAAAGAACACGCTGGATGGCCTTGACGGGAGGCTACCATCTGTCCCCCAACAGCTGTTCCAGTGGGTCCCCTCCCCCAACCTTCTCTGAGCCTTCGGGTTCCTTGTGACCTGGCCATTTAGCTCATGGTGTGCAAAAAAGTACCGCTCAGAGGCAAAACAACCCAACGTTAAAGAACACGCTGGATGGCCTTGACGAGAGGCTACCATCTGTCTCCCAACAGCTGCTGCAGAGGGTCGCCCTCCCAACCTTCTCTGAGTCTTCGGGGTCCTTGTGACCTGGCCACTTAGTCCATTGTATGCAAAAAAGTGCCGCTCGGAGGTAAAACAACCCAACGTTAAAGAACACACTGGATGGCCTTGACGGGAGGCTACCATCTGTCTCCCAACAGCTGTTCCAGTGGGTCCCCTCACCCAACCTTCTCTGAGCCTTCGGGGTCCATGTGACCTGGCCATTTAGCCCATGGTGTGCAAAAAAGTACCGCTCAGAGGTAAAACAACCCAACCCAACAAATGAGTGTTACTAATCGATAACTTCATGGGGCAACTTAAAAGCAGCTTCAAAGTTGATAATGGCTAGTCATCATTGATATAGTTTAATCTCATTTCTCATTTTGTTTTATACAATCTACGTGATGTCTGCAGTTGTCCAAGCTATATGTACTCAGTTCATTGTCTTTGTAATGATGTAAACATGGCACTGGAGGAAATGGTTCAAGTCAGGCTTGGCTTAATGACAAAAATGGCATTGACTTTTTGACCCGGGGTAATATTAGCTGTCTGCGTGCACTTATTGGAAACTACGAAACAACGAACACACACGAGAAAAGACAGAATATGAATGATAAAGAATATATATTATGTCTAGGTGGTGTTGCAGTAAATGTTAGAGGAAATTAACCAAGAGAATATTTTGGAAAAATATTCTGTTCCAACAAAAAATAAGAGTTAGATGCAAAATTTGACTTGGTTCGATCTCAAAATGAGAAAAAAACTAGTAATTTTTAAAATGGTAGAGAGCAGATGTTTAGGTCAGTTGCTAAGTTGGTTGTTTTACCTCTGAGCGACACTTTTTTGCACACCATGGGCTAAATGGCCAGATCACATGGACCCCGAAGACTCAGAGAAGGTTGGGGGAGGGGACCCACTGGAACAGCTGTTGGGAGACAGATGGTAGCCTCCCGTCAAGGCCATCCAGCCTGTTCTTTAACGTTGGGCTGTTTTACCTCTGAGCGGCACTTTTTTTGCATACAATGGGCTAAATGGCCAGGTCACAAGGACCCCGAATGCTCAGAGAAGGTTGGTGGAGGGGACCCACTGGAACAGCTGTTGGGAGACAGATGGTAGCCTCCCGTCAAGGCCATCCAGCGTGTTCTTTAACGTTGGGTTGTTTTACCTCTGAGCGGCACTTTTTTGCACACCATGGTCTAAATGGCCAGGTCAAAAGGACCCCGAAGGCTCAGAGAAAGTTGGGGGAGGGGACCCACTGGAATAGCTGTTGGGAGACAGATGGTAACCTCCCGTCAAGGTCATCCAGCATGTTCTTTAACGTTGAGTTGTTTTACCTCTCAGCCACACTTTTTTGAACACCATGGGTTAAATGTCCAGGTCACAAGGACTCCGAAGGCCCTGTGATATATAGTGATCTGGCAACCTTCGTGTACAGTCGCTCAAACGAAGGTTGCCAGATAACTAATTTCTAAAAAGAAACGTTGCCAGATATTTTTTCTGAATTCTGTAATCAACCATAGTGTTTGGATATTTTTTTGAGCGACTGTACACGAAGATTGCCAGATCACTAATTTCTTAAAATAATCGTTGCCAGATATTTTTTCTTAATTCTGTAATCAACCATACTGTTGGGATATTTTTTTTTGAGCGACTGTACACGAAGGTTGCCAAATCAGTAATTTCTAAAGAAATCGTTTACAGATATTTTTTCTTACTTCTGTAATTAACCATAGTGTTTTGATACTTTTTTGAGCGACGAAGGTTGCCAGATCACTAATTTAAAAAAAAACAAAAAAAAAAATGTTGCCAGTTATTTTTCCCGAATTCCGTAATGAACCACAGTGTTCGGATATTTGTTTGAGCGACTGTACACGAAGGTTGCCAGATCACTAATTAATAAAAAAAAAAACGTTACCAGATATTTTTTCTAAATTCTGTAATCAACCACAGCGTTCGATACTTTTTCCCCAATGCATTCAAAGAGAGCTTTCACAAAGAACCTCACATACGTTAATAATAGATCACCCCACGTGGCACGTGAGGCATTTAGTGGCGCTGATGTCATGGCACACGCCTCGTTGCCACCCGCTGCATGTTTATCTAGCATAGAGGAAAATAATTCTCTTCAAATACGTCATCGCCGCCGCCTAACAAAGCAACAGCAGCTGCTCATTGGGACCTTGGCAGAAAAAAACTTTGCGACGGCAGCCGAATGGGAATTGCATGCAGCTCGTGCACAAAATCGATTCTTGGATGGCGGTTGCTCGCTTAGGTGGATTCCGGTGCACGGCCACTTGGGGGAACTCTCCAATGCACGGCCGCTCTATACGCTGTTAATGCGCTATACGGTGGTTCCGGTGGTTTTACCTCTGAGAGGCACTTCTTTGGCACACAATGGGCTAAATTGCTAGGTCACAAGGACCCCGAAGGCTCAGAGAAGGTTGGGGAGGGGACCCACTGGAACAGCTGTTGGGAGACAGATGGTAGCCTCCCGTCAAGGCCATCCAGCGTGTTCTTTAACGTTGGGTTGTTTTACCTCTGAGTGGCATTTTTTTTGCAGTCATGGGCTAAATGGCCAGGTCACATGGACCCCGAAGGCTCAGAGAAGGTTGGGGGAGGGGTCCCACTGGAACATCTGTTATGAGACAGATGGTAGCCTCCCGTCAAGGCCATCCAGCGTGTTCTTTAACGTTGGGTTGTTTTACCTCTGAGCGGCACTTATTTGTACACAATGGGCTAAATGGCCAGGTCACATGGACCCCGAAGGCTCAGAGAAGGTTGGGGGAGGGGACCCACTGGAACAGCTGTTGGGAGTCAGATGGTAGCCTCCCGTCAAGGCCATCCAGCGTGTTCTTTAATGTTGGGTTGCTTTACCTCTAAGCGGCACTTTTTTGCACACCATGGGCTAAATGGCCAGGTCACATGGACCCCGAAGGCTCAGAGAAGGTTGGGGGAAGGGACCCACTGGAACAGCTGTTGGGAGACAGATGGTAGCCTCCGATCAAGGCCATCAGCGTGTTCTTTAATGTTGGGTTGTTTTACCTCTGAGCGGCACTTCTTTGGCACACCATGGGCTAAATGACCAGGTCACAAGGACCCCGAAGGCTCAGAGAAGGTTGGGGGAGGGGACTCACTGAAACAGCTGTTGGGAGACAGATGGTAGCCTTCCGTCAAGGCCATACAGCGTGTTCTTTAATGTTGGGTTGCTTTACCTCTGAGTGACAGTTATTTGTACACAATGGACTAAATGGCCAGGTCACATGGACCCCGAAGGCTCAGAGAAGGCTGGGGGAAGGGACCCACTGGAACAGCTGTTGGGAGACAGATGGTAGATTGTCGTCAAGGCCATCCACCGTGTTCTTCAACGTTGGGTTGTTTTACCTCTGAGCGGCACTTTTTTGCACACCATGGGCTAAATGGTCAGGTCACAAGGACCCCGAAGGCTCAGAGAAGGTTGGGGGAGGGGTCCCACTGGAACATCTGTTATGAGACAGATGGTAGCCTCCCGTCAAGGTCATCCAGCGTGTTCTTTAACGTTGGGTTGTTTTACCTCTGAGCGGTACTTTTTTGCACACCATGGGCTAAATTTCCAGGTCACAAGGACCCCGAAGGCTCAGAGAAGGTTGGGGGAGGGGACTGACTGAAACAGCTGTTGGGAGACAGATGGTAGCCTTCCGTCAAGGCCATACAGCGTGTTCTTTAATGTTGGGTTGTTTTACCTCTAAGCGGCACTTTTTACACACCATGGGCTAAATGGCCAAGTCACAATGACCCCGAAGGCTCAGAGAAGGTTGGGGGAGGGGACCCACTGGAACAGCTGTAGGGAGACAGATGGTAGCCTCGCGTCAAAGCCATCCAGTGTGTTCTTTAACGTTGGGTTGTTTCCACCTCTCAGCGGCACTTTTTTGCACACCATGGGCAAAATGACCAGGTCACGAGGACCCCGAAGGCTCAGAGAAGTTTGGGGGAGGGGACACACTGGAACAGCTGTTGGGAGACAGATGGTAGCCTCCCGTCAAGGCCATCCAGCGTGTTCTTTAACGTTGGGTTGTTTTACCTCTGAGCGTCACTTTTTTGCACACCATGGGCTAAATGGCCAGGTCACATGCACCCCGAAGGCTCAGAGAAGGTTTGGGGAGGAGACCCACTGGAAAAGCTGTTGGGAGACAGATGGTAGCCTCGCGTCAAAGCCATCCAGTGTGTTCTTTAACGTTGGGTTGTTTTACCTCTGAGTGGCATTTATTTGCACGGAATGGACTCTATGGCCAGGTCACAAGGTCCCCGAAAGCTCAGAGAAGGTTGGGGGAGGAGACCCACTGGAACAGCTATTGGGAGACAGATGGTAGCCTCCCGTCAAGGCCATCCAGTGTGTTCTTTAACGTTGGGTTGTTTTACCTCTGAGCGGCACTTTTTTGCACACCATGGGCTAAATGGCCAGGTCACAGGGACCCCGAAGGCTCAGAGAAGGTTGGGGGAGGGGACTCACTGGAACAGCTGTTGGGAGACAGATGGTAGGCTCCCGTCAAGGCCATCCAGCGTGTTCTTTAACGTGCACAGGGTATGACTCTCGCTCACACGGGACCACGGCTTAACATCCCATCCGACGGACGGCGGCCTTTCCAAGCCCATCAGTGTCCCCTACTGACCGTGGGCAGGGCGGGGAATTTTGCGGAGATAAATCTCAACGCTGACCCAGCTGGGACTCGAACCTGGGAACTACAGATTACGAGCCTGGCGCGCTACCGACTGAGCCACCCCCGCCCCACCTAATATGTAGCCCCTAAGGATGAAAGCTTCCCCCCCCCCCTTAACATTGGAAGCAGAAGGGTCCTTTTAACCCTTGGAACATTTCCAGACCTCGAGTTTGTTAATAACTTTCTTTTCGAGTGATGAACGTGTCACAGTGTCTTCCGTTGCTGCTGCGGGAGTCGCACGAGCGGCATTTCCTTACACCACGTGGGCGTGTCCTCTGCATTATCCCCCCTGTCGTGTTTGATGTCCTCACGATCACTTATTAACGTGTAAATCTGTCCTTTATTCTCTCTTAGGCGGACCTACCTTCCAAATGTCGCCGATGAGGAAACTCAAAGCGAAATTATCCTTTTGTTTTGGTTCTTGAAGAAAGCATCTCTGGCCGAAGAATTTCTTCGGTGGAAAGAAAGGAATGAGGAAAATCGGTTTTTGAAGATTGACGAGTACTGATTTCAGAATTTCGGGACTATTTTCAGGAGTATTGATTTAAGAATTTCGGAACTATTTTCAGGAGTATTGATTTCGGAATTTCGGAACTATTTTCAGGAGTATTGATTTCGGAATTTAGGAACTATTTTCAGGAGTATTGATTTCGGAATATCGGAACTATTTTCAGGAGTATTGATTTCGGAACTATTTTCAGGAGTATTGATTTCGGAATTTCGGAACTATTTTCAGGAGTATTGATTTCGGAATTTAGGAATTATTTTCAGAAGTATTGATTTCGGAATTTCGGGACTATTTTCAGGAGTATTGATTTCAGAATTTCGGAACTATTTGCAGGAGTATTGATTTCGGAACTATTTTCAGGAGTATTGATTTCGGAATTTCGGAACTATTTTCAGGAGTATTGATTTCGGAATTTCGGAACTATTTTCAGGAGTATTGATTTCGTAACTATTTTCAGGAGTATTGATTTCGGAATTTCGGAACTATTTTCAGGAGTATTGATTTCGGAACTATTTTCAGGAGTATTGATTTCGGAATTTCGGAAATATTTTCAGGAGTATTGATTTCAGAATTTCGGAAATATTTTCTGGAGTATTGATTTCGGAACTATTTTCAGGAGTATTGAAGATCTTAGCAGGTCAGTCAGGAGGCAGAAAATTTCTTTTAATGCCGTAGCGAAATGGTGGAAATGGGTCTGTAGTGGTGGGATTAGCTTCGATGATCTACAGTGATGGAATTAGGATAAATAATCCGTGGTAATCGAATTGAGATAAATAATCCTTCGTAATGGAATTGAGATGAATAATCTGCGGAATTCCGGTAAATAATCCATGGTAATGGAATTGAGATCGATAATATGCGGAAACGAGGTAAAGAATCCGTAGCAATGGAATTGAGATGAATAATCTGCGGAATCGGGGAAAATAATCTGAGGTAATGGAATTGAGATAAATAATCCGTTCTGGCATATAAACTGACAGTCTCCTGTCAGACCTCTGTGGCAAGCAGCTGCTTGAAGGGGTATTTATTTTATTTATTAATGGAATTGGGATAGATAATCCGTAGTAATAGAATTGGAGTAAATAATCCGTAGTAATGGAATTGGGGTAAAGAATCTGCGGGATTGGAGTAAATAATCCATGGTAATGGAATTGAGATAAATAATCCGTGGAATTGGGATAAATAATCTGCGAAATTGGGGAAAATAATCCGTGGTAATGGAATTGAGATAAATATTCTAGGAAATTGGTGTAAATAATCTGTGGTAATGAAATTGGGATAAACAATCCGCGGAATCGGGGTAAATAATCCGTGATAATTGAATTGAGATGAAAATCTTCGGAATTCGGGTAAATAATCCATGGTAATGGAATTGGGATAAATAATCCGTGGTAATTGAATTGAGATAGATAATCTGTGGAATCGGGGTAAATAATCCGTAGCAATCGAATTGAGATGAATAATCCGTAGTAATGGAATTGAGATGAATAATCCGTAGTAATGGAATTGAGATGAAAATCGTCGGAATTCGTGTAAATAATCCATGGTAATGGAAATGAGATGAATAATCCGCGGAATTGGGATTAATAATCCGTGGTAATAAAATTGAGATAAATGATCTAATGAATCCGTGGTAATGGAATGGGATAAATAATCCGTGTTAATTATAATCCGTGGTAAATAATCTGTGGTAATGGAATTGGGATAAACAATCTGAGGAATCGGGGTAAATAATCCGTGGTAATTGAATTGAGATAGATAATCTGCGGAATCGCGATAAATAATCCGTAGCAATCGAATTGAGATGAATAATCTGTGGAATTGGGTAAACAATCCGTGGTAATAAAAATATCTGGCAGCGATTTTTTTTAGAAATGGGTGATCTGGCAACCTTCGTGTACAGTCGCTCAAAAAAAATCCGAACACTATGGTTGATTATAGAATTCAAAAAAATATCTGGCAACGATTTTTTTCCAGAAATTAGTTATCTGGCAACCTTCGTGTACAGTCGGCCAAAAAAATATCCGAACACTATAGTTGATTACAGAATTAGGAAAAAATATCTGGCAACGATTATTTTTAGAAATTAGTGATCTGGCAACCTTCGTGTACAGTCGGCCAAAAAAATATCCGAACACTATAGTTGATTACAGAATTAGGAAAAAAATATCTGGCAACGATTATTTTTAGAAATTAGTGATCTGGCAACCTTCGTGTCACGTGACACGAAGGTTGCCAGATCACTAATTTCTAAAAATAATCTAAAAAATATCTGGCAACCTTCGTGTCACGTGACACGAAGGTTGCCAGATCACTAATTTCTAAAAATAATCGTTGCCAGATATTTTTTATTTTTTTTTCTGAATTCTGTAATTAACCATAGTGTTCGGATATTTTTTAATACAGTGGACCCCCGATATAAAGCGCATGTCGGGCGGGAAACACCCGCGTTATAAGATGAACCTCGTTACACAATAAATTTCACACTGTAAGCTTTTCTTTTACTCATCATGCATACAATAATTAAACACTATTCAAAATACATGCAGGAACTCAATACATACACAATTACTCAATACGCAATAACAATAAAATGCGATACTCACTAACGCCGCTTGGACCTGTATAAACATGTTTGAACTTATCGCGAACATCGCCCGCGCTATAACCGAGTGCACGGTATAGAGAGCAGCGCTATAACGAAGGTCCACTGTATATATAATGCTCCGCAAAATTCCCCGCCCTGACCACGGTCAGTAGGGGATACCGATGGGCTTGGAAAGACCGCCGTCCGTCGGATGGGACGTTAAGCCGTGGCCCCGTGTGCGGGAGAGCCATACCCTGTGCACGTTAAAGAACACGCTGGATGGCCTTGACGGGGGGCTACCATCTGTCTCCCAACAGCTGTTCCAGTGGGTCCCCCTCCCCCAACCTTCTCTGAGCCTTCGGGGTCCATGTGACCTGGCCATTTAGCCCATGGTGTGCAAAAAAGTGCCGCTCAGTGGTAAAACAACCCAACGTTAAAGAACACGCTGGATGGCCTTGACGGGAGGCTACCATCTGTCTCCCAACAGCTGTTCCGGTGGGTCCCCTCCCCCAACCTTCTCTGAGCCTTCGGGGTCCATGTGACCTGGCCATTTAGCCCATGGTGTGCAAAAAAGTGCCGCTCAGAGGTAAAACAACCCAACGCAACTGTATATATAATGCATATGTATATATAATGATAATAATAATCTCATATTATAACTGAAAACCGGCAGGAGAGATAATATCTCGTTCCCCTGAAACTTCGGACTGTTGCTTCGGTTGATCAAAATTCACGTGCCCAGGGCGTGGTCACCCTTCACAATACACCACATCTTAACTTTTTAGATTTAAATAATTTTATTTACATAATTTTTTAAGATTCAGCTAGATCTGAATAAGACTTAAATTTATCTAATTCCTATTTTCATATAAAAACCATATTCTAGATAATTACTGATTTTCGAATTTTTGAAATCTACAGTGACTTAAACACGGGAATGTTTCAAAATATTTCTCTCCAATGATCTGTAGTTTCTTAACTAATCTGCATAAATGTAAATTAGGACTTAACGTTACCAGAAATCTCAATTAACTGAAATGGAAACGGACCAGATTCACGTGACAGGATTTTCGCCATTGAGACGAGGCCTCATCGTTTTCCAAAACGTTTATATCTGGACATCAATTCCTCTAATGCAGATTGATGTAGAAGAGGATTGATGTTGAGTGCTGACAGAAGCATCACCACGGCGCATCTGAGCGACATCGACGAAGTTGCGGATTAGTGTCACATGCTGGCACCACGTGAATGCAGAATCGATGTTGGCCATGGATGTCTGTAACATTTGTGTACAGTCGCTCAAAAAAGTATCCGAACACTATGGTTTACAGAATTCAGAAAAAATATCTGGCAACGAATTTTTTAGAAATTAGTGACCTGGCAACCTTCGTGTCACGTGATTGCAGAATTCAGGAAAAATATCTGGAGCGTGTACAGCAACTGTACACACTCCAGTTACCGTTCACAGCAAACTGGAGCGTGTGCAGTTACTGCACACGCTCCAGTTTGCTGTGAACGGTAACTGCACACGATCCAGTTTGCTGTGAACGGTAACTGCACACGATCCAGTTTGCTGTGAACGGTAACTGCACACGATCCAGTTTGCTGTGAACGGTAACTGCACACGCTCAATATTTCTGTGAGTGGGCCCACACGATCTAGTATCAAAATAATATGACCACCTACAGTCGCTCAAAAAAATATCCGAACACTACGGTTGTTTACAAAATTCAGAAAAAATATCTGGCAACGATTTTTTTTAGAAATTAGTGATCTGGCAACCTTTGTGTTACGTAAGACATATTCCTTCATATGCACATTGCGATTTTCACCCTTTTGCAGTCTTCTCCATATTTCGAATTTTTGTCTGATTCGAAGGAACACGTTTTGGCTTTAGTCTTTGCATAGTATTCTTCTTTGACAGCATTACAAATTTAAGGGGGGGGGGATGAAATATTTCCGATAAAACAAGCAACACGATCACAAATTCAACTATCAGCTGCTTCAATGGATCGAGCGTATCATAGGATGAATATAACAATACATGAAAGACAATGCCAGAGCCATTCGCGAAACTAATTTATTTAGAAATTACTAATTTACCAAAAAAAAAAAATTGTTGCCAGATATTTTTTTTCTGAATTCTGCAAACAACCATAGTGTTCGGATACTTTTTGAGCGACTGTACATTTTTGCAGGTGTTCTCCAGACGTACACTGTACCAGTGGCGGGAAACAAATGTGTACGACGATTCATCCGACAAAACGACACGTTGCCAGTCTTTCGCATCCCAGTTTTTATGTGCTTTGCATCACCTTATACGTTTTGTTGCATTGATGTTGGTAATCAGAGGTTTTGCGGATTGCAGCACGACCATAAATAAAAGAACACGCTGTCTTTACGGTCTTGACGGGAGGCTACCATCTATCTCCCAACAGCTGTTCCAGTGGGTCCCCTCCACCAACCTCTGAACCTTCGGGGTCCTTGTGACCTGGCCATTTAGCCCATTGTGTGCAAAAAGGTGCCGCTTAGAGTTAAAACAACCCAACGTTAAAGAACACGCTGGATGGCCTTGACGGGAGGCTACCATCTGTCTCCCAACAGCTGTTCCAGTGGGTCACCTCCCCCAACCTTCTCTGAGCCTTCGGGGTCCTTGTCACCTGGCCATTTAGTCCATGGTGTGCAAAAAAGTGCCGCTCAGAGGTAAAACAACCCAACGTTAAAGAACACGCTGGATGGCCTTGACGGGAGGCTACCATATGTCTCCCAACAGCTGTTCCAGTGGGTCCCCTCTCCCAACCTTCTCTGAGCCTTCGGGGTCCTTGTCACCTGGCCATTTAGTCCATGGTGTGCAAAAAAGTGCCGCTCAGAGGTAAAACAACCCAACGTTAAAGAACACGCTGGATGGCCTTGACGGGAGGCTACCATCTGTCTCCCAACAGCTGTTCCAGTGGGTCCCCTCCCTCAACCTTCTCTGAGCCTTCGGGGTCCTTGTCACCTGGCCATTTAGCCCATGATGTGCAAAAAAGTTCCACTCAGAGGTAAAACAACCCAACGTTAAAGAACGCGCTGGATGGCCTTGACGGGAGGCTACCATCTGTCTCCCAACAGCTGTTCCAGTGGGTCCCCTCCCCCAACCTTCTCTGAGCCTTCGAGGTCCTTGTCACCTGGCCATTTAGTCCATGGTGTGCAAAAAAGTGCCGCTCAGAGGTAAAACAACCCAACGATAAAGAACACGCTGGATGGCCTTGACGGGAGGCTACCATCTGTCTCCCAACAGCTGTTCCAGTGGGTCCCCTCCCCCAACCTTCTCTGAGCCTTCGGGGTCCTTGTCACCTGGCCATTTAGTCCATGGTGTGCAAAAAAGTGCCGCTCAGAGGTAAAACAACCCAACGTTAAGGAACACGCTGGATGGCCTTGACGGGAGGCTACCATCTGTCTCCCAACAGCTGTTCCAGTGGGTCCCCTCCCCCAACCTTCTCTGAGCCTTCGGGGTCCTTGTCACCTGGCCATTTAGTCCATGGTGTGCAAAAAAGTGCCGCTCAGAGGTAAAACAACCCAACGTTAAGGAACACGCTGGATGGCTTTGACGGGAGGCTACCATCTGTCTCCCAACAGCTGTTCCAGTGGGTCCCCTCCCCCAACCTTCTCTGAGCCTTCGGGGTCCTTGTCACCTGGCCATTTAGTCCATGGTGTGCAAAAAAGTGCCGCTCAGAGGTAAAACAACCCAACGTTAAGGAACACGCTGGATGGCCTTGACGGGAGGCTACCATCTGTCTCCCAACAGCTGTTCCAGTGGGTCCCCTCCCCCAACCTTCTCTGAGCCTTCGGGGTCCTTGTCACCTGGCCATTTAGTCCATGGTGTGCAAAAAAGTGCCGCTCAGAGGTAAAACAACCCAACGTTAAGGAACACGCTGGATGGCTTTGACGGGAGGCTACCATCTGTCTCCCAACAGCTGTTCCAGTGGGTCCCCTCCCCCAACCTTCTCTGAGCCTTCGGGGTCCTTGTGACCTGTCCATTTAACAGCTGTTGGGAGCCAGATGGTAGCCTCCTGTCAAGGCCATCCAGCGTGTTCTTTAACGGGCACAGGGTATATTTAAAGGGGGTAGGAAAAATAATTGTATTCTTGAAGAGCTACTAGTAGAAAAAATAAACACTATAAGACTCTCCCTCACACGGGATCACGGCTTAACATTCCATCAGAAGGTCGACGGTATTTCGAAGCCCAACAGCGACCCCTATTCACTGTGGGCAGGGCGAGGAATTGAGCAGAGAAAAGTCTCGAGTTTGACCCAGCTGGGACCCGAATCTATGAACTGCAGACGACGAGCCTGACGCTCTACCGACTGGCTCTCCCCACACCCTATAATAAAAAAGAAATTTAAAAATATAAAGTGAAGAAAAAGAAGAAAATAGTGTATTCATGGAGCGCCATTAGGAAAAGAATTATATTTTTAAAGAATCATCTATCAAAAATATTTGTATTGTGCAAGGGTCCTTGGAAAAAAAAATACTTTCCCTAGGACCCTTCAAGAATGTATCTATATTCTTCAAAGGCCCTAGGAAAAAGATTTATATTCTTGACGGATCCTTGGGAAAAATATCTATATTCTTGAAGGGTCCTAAAAAAAAATCTATATTCTTCAACGGCCCTGGAAAAAAATTTATATTCTTGAAGGATCCTTGGAAAAAATATCTATATTCTTAAAGGGCCCTAGGATAAATATCTATATTCTTCACTGTCCCTAGGAAATAGATCTATATTCTTGAAGATTTCCAGGAAAAATATCTATATTGTTGAAGGGCCCTCGGAAAAATGTCTATATTCTTGAAGAGTTTCAGGAAAAATATCTATATTCTTGAAGGGCCCTAGGAAAAATGTCTATATTCTTGAAGGGTTCCAGGAAAAATATCTATATTCTTGAAAGGTTCCAGGAAAAATGTCTATATTCTTGAAGGCTTCCAGGAAAAATATCTATATTCTTGAAGGGCCCTAGGAAAAATGTCTATATTCTTGAAGGGTCCTAGAAAAAAAAATAGCTATATTCTTCATTCTTCAACGGCCCTGGAAAAAAATTTATATTCTTGAAGGATCCTTGGAAAAAATATCTATATTCTTAAAGGGCCCTAGGATAAATATCTATATTCTTCACTGTCCCTGGGAAATAGATCTATATTCTTGAAGGGCCCTAGGAAAAATATCTATATTGTTGAAGGGCCCTCGGAAAAATATCTATATTCTTGAAGAGTTCCAGAAAAATATCTATATTCTTGAAGGGCCCTAGGAAAAATGTCTATATTCTTGAAGGGTCCTAGAAAAAAAAATAGCTATATTCTTCAACGGCCCTGGAAAAAAAATTATATTCTTGAAGGATCCTTGGAAAAAATATCTATATTCTTAAAGGGCCCTAGGATAAATATCTATTTTCTTCACTGTCCCTGGGAAATAGATCTATATTCTTGAAGGGCCCTAGAAAAAATATCTATATTGTTGAAGGGCCCTCGGAAAAATGTCTATATTCTTGAAGAGTTCCAGGAAAAATATCTATATTCTTGAAGGGCCTAGGAAAAATGTCTATATTCTTGAAGGGTTCCAGGAAAAATATCTATATTCTTGAAGGGTCCTAGAAAAAAAATATCTATATTCTTCAACGGCCCTGGAAAAAAATTTATATTCTTGAAGGATCCTTGGAAAAAATAGCTATATTCTTAAAGGGCCCTAGGATAAATATCTATATTCTTCACTGTCCCTGGGAAATAGATCTATATTCTTGAAGGGCCTAGGAAAAATATCTATATTCTTGAAGGGCCCTCGGGAAAATGTCTATATTCTTGAAGAGTTCCAGGAAAAATATCTATATTCTTGAAGGGCCCTAGGAAAAATGTCTATATTCTTGAAGGGTTCTAGGAAAAATATCTATATTTTTGAAGGGTTCCAGGAAAAATGTCTATATTCTTGAAGGGTTCCAGGAAAAATATCTATATTCTTGAAGGATTCCAGGAAAAATATTTATATTCTTGAATGGCCCTAGGATAAATATCTATATTCTTGAAGGTCCTTAGGAAAACTATCTACATTTTTGAAGGGCCCTCCGAAAAATATATATATTCTTGAAGGGCCCGAGGAAAAATATCTAAATTTTGCAGTGTCCTAGGATAAATATCTATATTCTTGAAGGGCCTCCGAAAAATATGTATATTCTTCAAGAGTCCTAGGAAAAATATCTATATTTCGGAGGGTCCCAGAAAAAATATCTATATTCTTGAAGGGCCCTAGGAAAAAGATCTATATTCTTGAAGGGTCCTAGGAAAAAAAATATCTATATTCTTCAACGGCCCTGGAAAAAAAATTATATTTTTGAAGGATCCTTGGAAAAAACATCTATATTCTTAAAGGGCCCTAGGATAAATATCTATATTCTTCACTGTCCCTGGGAAATAGATCTATATTCTTGAAGGGCCTAGGAAAAATATCTATATTCTTGAAGGGCCCTCGGGAAAATGTCTATATTCTTGAAGAGTTCCAGGAAAAATATCTATATTCTTGAAGGGCCCTAGGAAAAATGTCTATATTCTTGAAGGGTTCCAGGAAAAATATCTATATTCTTGAAGGGTTCCAGGAAAAATATCTATATTCTTGAAGGGTTCCAGGAAAAATATCTATATTCTTGAAGGGTTCCAGGAAAAATATTTATATTCTTCAATGGCCCTGGGAAAAATATCTATATTCTTCAAGATCCCTACGAAAAATATTTATATTCTTGAATGGCCCTAGGATAAATATCTATATTCTTGAAGGTCCTTAGGAAAACTATCTACATTTTTGAAGGGCCCTCCGAAAAATATATATATTCTTGAAGGGCCCTAGGAAAAATATCTATATTCTTGAAGGGTTCCAGGAAAAATATTTATATTCTTCAATGGCCCTGGGAAAAATATCTATATTCTTCAAGATCCCTACGAAAAATATTTATATTCTTGAATGGCCCTAGGATAAATATCTATATTCTTGAAGGTCCTTAGGAAAACTATCTACATTTTTGAAGGGCCCTCCGAAAAATATATATATTCTTGAAGGGCCCTAGGAAAAATATCTATATTCTTGAAGGGTTCCAGGAAAAATATCTATATTCTTGAAGGGTTCCAGGAAAAATATCTATATTCTTGAAGGGTTCCAGGAAAAATATTTATATTCTTCAATGGCCCTGGGAAAAATATCTATATTCTTCAAGATCCCTAGGAAAAATATTTATATTCTTGAATGGCCCTAGGATAAATATCTATATTCTTGAAGGTCCTTAGGAAAAATATCTACATTTTTGAAGGGCCATCCGAAAAATATATATATTCTTGAAGGGCCCTAAGAAAAATATCTAAATTTTGCAGTGTCCTAGGATAAATATCTAAATTTTGAAGGATCCTAGGATAAATATCTATATTCTTGAAGGGCCTCCGAAAAATATGTATATTCTTCAAGAGTCCTAGGAAAAATATCTATATTTTGGAGGGTCCCAGAAAAAGTATCTATATTCTTGAAGGGCCCTAGGAAAAAGATCTATATTCTTGAAGGGCCGTAAGGATAAAGATCTATATTCTTGAAGGGCCGTAGGATAAAGATCTATATTCTTGAAGGGCCGTAGGATAAAGATCTATATTCTTGAAGGGCCGTAGGATAAAGATCTATATTCTTCACTGTCCCTGGGAAATAGATCTATATTCTTGAACGGCCGTAGGATAAAGATCTATATTCTTGAAGGGCCATAGGATAAAGATCTATATTCTTGAAGGGCCGTAGGATAAAGATCTATATTCTTGAAGGGCCGTAGGATAAAGATCTATATTCTTGAAGGGCCGTAGGATAAAGATCTATATTCTTGAAGGGCCGTAGGATAAAGATCTATATTCTTGAAGGGCCGTAGGATAAAGATCTATATTCTTGAAGGGCCGTAGGATAAAGATCTATATTCTTCAAGGGTCCTAGGAAAAAAGTCTTTATTTTTGAAGAGCTACTAGTAGAAAAAAATCAATTCTCAATAAGCCACTAGAAAAAAATATTACATTCTTAAAAAAAAAACAAGAAAAAATCCTTTCCTTAAAGTAAAATCTGATTCTAGAGGCTCGAGAACTGGAATGAAAAATAAAAAAGTGTTTTTTTAAGGACGGTACAAAATGTCTTTATTAAAAAGCCAAAAGGAACAATAACGCTTCTTGAACACTAACTGAACGATCTCCTTCTCACTTTCAAAAGAGAGACTAATAACAGGAAGGAAATCCCGAAATCGAAAACAACTCTCCAGATCGTCTCTTCTGAAATCTCTTTCAAGAAGGAGAAAAAAAATCTCACCGATTCAATAAGATTTCTGTCTCTCATTCATTTCGATGTTTCAAAGTTTATTCAGTGATGTTATTGTTCTCTTAGAATTACCTTTCTCAGTGAAATGCGTCATTTTTCTGATTCTAGAGAAGATGAGAAGAAGGGGGGATCACGTGCCCTACTCCTCATCTCACAGAGGATGCTGCGTTTAATCTTCATCTCAATATTTCGTCACTTATTCTTTTCCTTTTCTTAGGGTTTGTCGGCATCTACCTCAGTGGAAAGATTGGGTAAAAGAGAAAAAAGATAGACCTCTGAGCTGCACTTAATGGCCTAAATGGCCAGGTCACATGGACCCCGAAGGCTCAGAGAAGGTTGGGGGAGGGGACCCACTGGAACAACTGTTGGGAGACAGATGGTAGCCTTCGGGGTCCATGTGACCTGGCCATTTAGCCCATGGTGTGCAAAAAAGTGCCGCTCAGAGGTAAAACAACCCAACGTTAAACAACACACTGGATGGCCTTGACGGGAGGCTACCATCTGTCATCCAACAACCGTTCCAGTGGGTCCCCTCCCCCAACCTTCTCTGAGCCTTCGGGGTCCTTGTGACCTGGCCATTTAGCCCATGGTGTTCAAAAAAGCGCCGCTCAGAGGTGAAACAACCCAACGTTAAACAACACACTGGATGGCCTTGACGGGAGGCTACCATCTGTCATCCAACAACCGTTCCAGTGGGTCCCCTCCCCCAACCTTCTCTGAGCCTTCGGGGTCCTTGTGACCTGGCCATTTAGCCCATGGTGTTCAAAAAAGTGCCGCTCAGAGGTAAAACAACCCAACGTTAAACAACACACTGGATGGCCTTGACGGGAGGCTACCATCTGTCATCCAACAACCGTTCCAGTGGGTCCCCTCCCCCAACCTTCTCTGAGCCTTCGGGGTCCTTGTGACCTGGCCATTTAGCCCATGGTGTTCAAAAAAGCGCCGCTCAGAGGTGAAACAACCCAACGTTAAACAACACACTGGATGGCCTTGACGGGAGGCTACCATCTGTCATCCAACAACCGTTCCAGTGGGTCCCCTTCCCCAACCTTCTCTGAGCCTTCGGGGTCCTTGTGACCTGGCCATTTAGCCCATGGTGTTCAAAAAACTGCCGCTCAGAGGTAAAACAACCCAACGTTAAAGAACACGCTGGATGGCCTTGACGTGAGGCTACCATCTGTCATCCAACAACCGTTCCAGTGGGTCCCCTCCCCCAACATTCTTTGCGCTTTCGGGGTCCTTGTGACCTGGCCATTTAGCCCATGGTGTTCAAAAAAGTGGCGCTCAGAGGTAAAACAACCCAACCCAATAGATCCTCCCCCTCCTTTAATTTCCGATCCCCCCCCCCCCCTCCGATTTTATTCCGTTGCGAGTAGACAGACGAGTCAGCAGAAGAGAAGAAATCGCGAGTCTCGAAACGTCGATTCCTTCCGACACCAGAAGACGTGGGTGACGTCATAAACGAGCGCGAAATGAGTTTCGATATTTAGGGTGTTTGAAGTGGTGAGTGTTATTTGCCGAGGGATCGACTTTGCTGCTGCGGCGTCTGGGAAGTGGGGGAGGGGGGGGATGGGAAAACGCGGAAGTGAAGAGGACAGATGCTTCGCAGACGCCAACAGACGAAAAGATTAAGATAAAGTGGCGATGGCATCGGACTGTCTGGTTCACTGCAGTTGGGAGACGGAGTTGTCCAATGACTCCTGAGCAAGGATGACATCATCCAGGGCCGGATAAAAGATGAGGAGTAAGTGGATTTTGAAATGGGTTGGGTTGTTTTACCTCTGGGTGGCTCTTTTTTGAACACCATGGGCTAAATGGCCAGGTCACAAGAACCCCGGAGGCTCAGAGAAGGTTGGGGGAGGAGACCCACTGGAGCAGCTGTTGGGAGACAGATGGTAGCCTCCCGTCAAGGCCATCCAGCGTGTTCTTTAACGTTGGGTTGTTTTACCTCTGGGTGGCTCTTTTTTGAACACCATGGGCTAAATGGCCAGGTCACAAGAACCCCGGAGGCTCAGAGAAGGTTGGGGGAGGGGACTCACTGGAACAGCTGTTGGGAAATAGAGGTAGCCTCCCGTCAAGGCCATGCAGCGTGTTCTTTAACGTTGGGTTGTTTTACCTCTGAGCGGCACTTTTTTGAACACCATGGACTAAATGGCCAGGTCACAAGAACCCCGGAGGCTCAGAGAAGGTTGGGGGAGGAGACCCACTGGAGCAGCTGTTGGGAGACAGATGGTAGCCTCCCGTCAAGGCCATCCAGCGTGTTCTTTAACGTTGGGTTGTTTTACCTCTGGGTGGCTCTTTTTTGAACACCATGGGCTAAATGGCCAGGTCACAAGAACCCCGGAGGCTCAGAGAAGGTTGGGGGAGGAGACTCACTGGAGCAGCTGTTGGGAGACAGATGGTAGCCTCCCGTCAAGGCCATCCAGCGTGTTCTTTAACGTTGGGTTGTTTTACCTCTGGGTGGCTCTTTTTTGAACACCAAGGGCTAAATGGCCAGATCACAAGGACCCCGAAGGCTCAGAGAAGGTTGGGGGAGGAGACCCACTGGAACAACTGTTGGGAGACAGATGGTAGCCTCCCGTCAAGTCCATCCAGCGTGTTCTTTAACGTTGGGTTGTTTTACTTCTGAGCGGCACTTTTTTTGAACACCATGGGCTAAATGGCCAGGTCACAAGGACCCCGAAGACTCAGAGAAGGTTAAGGGAGGGGACCCACTGGAACAGCTGTTGGGAGACAGATGGTAGCCTCCCGTCAAAGCCATCCAGCGTGTTTTTTAACGTTGGGTTGTTTTACTTCTGAGCGGCACGTTTTTTTGCACACCATGGGCTAAATGGCCAGGTCACATGGACCCCGAAAGCTCAGAGAAGGTTGGGGGACGGGACCCACTGGAACAGCTTTGGGAGACAGATGGTAGCCTCCCGTCAAGGCCATCCAGCGTGTTCCTTAATGTTGGGTTGTTTTACCTCTTAGCTGCGGTTTTTTTGCACACCATGGGCTAAATGGCCAGGTCACAAGAACCCCGAAGGCTCAGAGAAGGTTGGGGGAGGGGACCCACTGGAACAGTTGTTGGGAGACAGATGGTAGCCTCCGGTCAGGGCCATCCAGCGTGTTCTTTAAAGTTGGTTTGTTTTATCTCTGAGCGGCACTTTTTTTGCACACCATGGGCTAAATGGCCAGGTCACAAGGACCCCGAAGGCTCAGAGAAGGTTGGGGGAGGGGACCCACTGGAACAGCTGTTGGGAGACAGATGGTAGCCTCCGGTCAGGGCCATCCAGCGTGTTCTTTAAAGTTGGTTTGTTTTATCTCTGAGCGGCACTTTTTTTGCACACCATGGGCTAAATGGCCAGGTCACAAGGACCCCGAAGGCTCAGAGAAGGTTGGGGGAGGGGACCCACTGGAACAGCTGTTGGGAGACAGATGGTAGCCTCCCGTCAAGGCCATCCAGCGTGTTCCTTAATGTTGGGTTGTTTTACCTCTTAGCTGCGGTTTTTTTGCACACCATGGGCTAAATGGCCAGGTCACAAGAACCCCGAAGGCTCAGAGAAGGTTGGGGGAGGGGACCCACTGGAACAGCTGTTGGGAGACAGATGGTAGCCTCCGGTCAGGGCCATCCAGCGTGTTCTTTAAAGTTGGTTTGTTTTATCTCTGAGCGGCACTTTTTTTGCACACCATGGGCTAAATGGCCAGGTCACAAGGACCCCGAAGGCTCAGAGAAGGTTGGGGGAGGGGACCCACTGGAACAGCTGTTGGGAGACAGATGGTAGCCTCCCGTCAAGGCCATCCAGCGTGTTCCTTAATGTTGTGTTGTTTTAACTCTTAGCTGCGGTTTTTTTGCACACCATGGGCTAAATGGCCAGGTCACAAGAACCCCGGAGGCTCAGAGAAGGTTGGGGGAGGGGACCCACTGGAACAGCTGTTGGGAGACAGATGGTAGCCTCCGGTCAGGGCCATCCAGCGTGTTCTTTAAAGTTGGTTTGTTTTATCTCTGAGCGGCACTTTTTTTTGCACACCATGGGCTAAATGGCCAGGTCACAAGGACCCCGAAGGCTCAGAGAAGGTTTGGGGAGGGGACCCACTGGAACAGCTGTTGGGAGACAGATGGTAGCCTCCCGTCAAGGCCATCCAGCGTGTTCTTTAAAGTTGGTTTGTTTTACCTCTGAGCGGCACTTTTTTGCACACCATGGGCTAAATAGCCAGGTCACATGGACCCCGAAGGCTCAGAGAACGTTGGGGGAGGGGACACACTGGAACAGCTGTTGGGAGACAGATGGTAGCCTCGCGTCAAGGTCATCCAGCGTGTTCTTTAACGTGCACAGGTTATGGCTCTCCAGCACACGGAGCCACTGCTTAACGTTCCATCCGACGGACGGTGGCCTTTCCAAGCCCATCGGTGTCCCCTACCGACTGTGGGCAGGGCGGGGAGTTTCGTAGATATAAATCTCAACGCTTCTCCAGCTGGGATTCGAACCTGGAAACTGTAGATTACGAACCTAGCGCGCTACCGACTGAGCCACCCCCGGCCCAAGTCAAATGGCTGCAGACAGATAAACCAAAAGAAGAACAGCGAAACAAATAAAAAAGAAATCCTGAACAAAAGATAAAGAGAGAGAAAAAGATCGACACCAAAAGAAGAAAAGAACGCATCATTGCCAGAACAAATACCCCTAACTCCTGACCCATCTCTAGCGGCACTAGCTCAGTGACCGTTTCCATGGGAACCACTATCTGTTGGCCTTGCGCCGAGCACATTGGCTGCGACGAGGCGTGCCGCTTCTGACGTCATCAGTAGTCTAGGTCCCTTCCATTATTGCGTCGGAAGGGTCAGGTTGAGTTTTACTTCTGAGCGGCACTTTTTTGTTTGACGCACAATGGGGTAAATGGCCAGGTCACAAGGACCCCACACTCTCAGAGAAGGTTGGGGACCCACTGGAACAGCTGTTAGGAGAGAGATGGTAGCCTCTCGTCAAGGCCATCGAGTGTGTTCTTTAACGTTGGGTTGTTTTACTTCTGAGCGGCACTTTTTCGCACACCATGGGATAAATGGCCTGGTCACAAGGACCCTGAAGGCTCAGAGAAGGTTGGGGGAGGGACCCACTGGAACAGCTGTTAGGAGACAGATGGTAGCCTCCCGTCAATGCTATCCAGTGTGTTCTTTAACGTTGGGTTGTTTTACCTCTGAGAGGCACTTTTTCGCACACCATGGGCTAAATGGCCAGGTCACAAGGACCCTGAAGGCTCAGAGAAGGTTGGGGGAGGGGGCCCACTGGAACAGCTGTTGGGAGACAGATGGTAGCCTTCCGTCAAGGCCATACAGCGTGTTTTTTAACGTGCAAAGTGTATGAACTTTTTTCAAAAAATGGGCTAAATGGCCAGGTCACAAGGGCCTCGAGGGCTCATAGAATGTTGTGGGAGGGTACCCACTGGAAATCTGTTAAAAGACAGATGGTAGCTTCCGGTCAAGGCCATCCAGTGTGTTCTTTAACGTTGGGTTGTTTTACCTCTGAGAGGTACTTTTTTACACACCATGGGCTAAATGGCCAGGTCACAAGGGTCCCGAAGGCTCAGAGAAGATTAGGGGAGGGGACCCACTGGAACAGCTGTTGGGAGACAGATGGTAGCCTCCCGTCAAGGCCATCCAGTGTGTTCTTTAACGTTGGGCTGTTTCACATCTGAGCGGCACTTTTTTTACACACAATGGGTTAAATGGCCATGTCACAAAGACCCCGAAGGCTCAGAAAAGGTTGGAGGAGGGGACCCACTGGAACAGCTGTTTGGAGACAGATGGTAGCCTCCCATCAAGGCCATCCAGCGTGTTCTTTAACGTGCATAGATTATGGCTCTCCAGCACACGGGGCCACTGCTTAACATCCCGTCCGACGGATGGCGGCCTTTCCAAGTCCATCGGTGTCCCCTACTGACCGTGGGAAGGGCGGGGAATTTTGCGGAGATAAATTTCAACGCTGAACCAGCTTCGACTCGAACTTGGGAACTGCAGATCACGTGGTAGCAGACGAGTGAATAGGCGGAAAAATTGCTAATTTGGTAGCGCGCCAGGCTCGTAATCTGCAGTTCCCAGGTTCGAATCCCAGCTGGGTCAGCGTTGAAATTTATCTCCAAACTCCCCGCCCTGCCCATGGTCAGTAGGGGACAACGATGGGCTTGGAAAGGCCGCCGTCCGTCGGATGGGACGTTAAGCCGTGGCCCCGTGTACGGGAGTGCCATACCCTGTGCACGTTAAAGAACACGCTGGATGGCCTTGATAGGAGGCTACCATCTGTCTCCCAACAGCTGTTCCAGTGGGTCCCCTCTCCCAACCTTCTCTGAGCCTTCGGGGTCCATGTGACCTAGCCATTTAGCCCATGGTGTGCAAAAAAGTGCCGCTCAGAGGTAAAACAACCCAACGTTAAAGAACACGCTGGATGGCCTTGACGGGAGGCTACCATCTGTCTCCCAACAGCTGTTCCAGTGGGTCCCCTCCCCCAACCTTCTCTGAGCCTTCGGGGTCCATGTGACCTAGCCATTTAGCCCATGGTGTGCAAAAAAGTGCCGCTCAGAGGTAAAACAACCCAACGTTAAAGAACACGCTGGATGGCCTTGACGGGAGGCTACCATCTGTCTCCCAACAGCTGTTCCAGTGGGTCCCCTCCCCCAACCTTCTCTGAGCCTTCGGGGTCCATGTGACCTGGCCATTTGGCTCATGGTGTGCAAAAAAGTGCCGCTCAGAGGTAAAACAACCCAACGTTAAAGAACACGCTGGATGGCCTTGACGGGAGGCTACCATCTGTCTCCCAACAGCTGTTCCAGTGGGTCCCCTCCCCCAACCTTCTCTGAGCCTTCGGGGTCCTTGTGACCTGGCCATTTAGCCCATGGTGTGGAAAAAAGTGCCGCTCAGAGGTAAAACAACCCAACGTTAAAGAACACGCTGGATGGCCTTGACGGGAGGCTGCCATCTGTCTCCCAACAGCTGATCCAGTGGGTCCCCTCACCCAACCTTCTCTGAGCCTTCGGGGTCCTTGTGACCTGGCCATTTAGCCCATGGTGTGGAAAAAAGTGCCGCTCAGAGGTAAAACAACCCAACGTTAAAGAACACGCTGGATGGCCTTGACGGGAGGCTACCATCTGTCTCCCAACAGCTGTTCCAGTGGGTCCCCTCCCCCAACCTTCTCTGAGCCTTCGGGGTCCTTGTGACCTGGCCATTTAGCCCATGGTGTGGAAAAAAGTGCCGCTCAGAGGTAAAACAACCCAACGTTAAAGAACACGCTGGATGGCCTTGACGGGAGGCTGCCATCTGTCTCCCAACAGCTGATCCAGTGGGTCCCCTCACCCAACCTTCTCTGAGCCTTCGGGGTCCTTGTGACCTGGCCATTTAGCCCATGGTGTGGAAAAAAGTGCCGCTCAGAGGTAAAACAACCCAACGTTAAAGAACACGCTGGATGGCCTTGACGGGAGGCTACCATCTGTCTCCCAACAGCTGTTCCAGTGGGTCCCCTCCCCCAACCTTCTCTGAGCCTTCGGGGTCCTTGTGACCTGGCCATTTAGCCCATGGTGTGGAAAAAAGTGCCGCTCAGAGGTAAAACAACCCAACGTTAAAGAACACGCTGGATGGCCTTGACGGGAGGCTGCCATCTGTCTCCCAACAGCTGTTCCAGTGGGTCCCCTCCCCCAACATTCTCTGAGCCTTCGGGATCCTTGTGACTTGACCATTTAGCCCATTGTGTGCAAAAAAGTGCCTCTCAGAGGTAAAACAACCCAAAGTTAAAGAACACGCTGGATGGCCTTGACGGGAGGCTACCATCTGTCTCCTAACAGCTGTTCCAGTGGGTCCCCTCCCCCAACCTTCTCTGAGCCTTCGGGGTCCTTGTGACTTGACCATTTAGCCCATGGTGTGAAAAAAAGTGCCTCTAAGAGGTAAAACAACCCAAAGTTAAACAACACGCTGGATGGCCTTGACGGAAGGCCACCATCTGTCTCCCAACAGCTGTTAAAGTTGGTCCCCTCCCCCAACATTCTCTGAGCCTTCGGGGTCCATGTGACCTGGCCATTTTGGCTCATGGTGTGCAAAAAATTGTAAAATAAATAAATAAATCATAAAACAAACAAACATACAAATAAATATATAAATTAGTAAACAAATAAATGATAGAACACAGAATAAATAAAGAAAAAAAAAAGAAAATTAGATTGACGTATCCTTCTTTTCCCCCCGCAAACCTCTTCTAATGGATCCGTCCCCATCCCATCCCAGTGTTCCGCTATCAAGAAGATGCTCAGCATCACCTCTTTCCGCATCACCTGTCTGTCTATCACAGCCATCCGATGTACAAAAAGGGAGTATTTATTTTCGTTGATGAACGACAATGAACTCCTTTCTTTCCCCCAAACGATTGTTGACAAGCTCTGTTCATCAAACAAGCCAAACGGAAGTGACGACGGTCCTCGTGCAGTGTTTCCCACATCCCTCTACTGATCTCACTCACCAATAGGACGTTTCATCATTTCTTCTTCTCATTTATCTATATGCATCATGCTATCTCCCTCAACCTCTTACAATCCTCATCTTTTTGTTCTTTGCCATCCATCTTCATCCACGTCTGCTTCATCATGTTCTTGGCCATTTCTTTGCTTATACATTGAGACATTAATTCTGAAAGGAGTTCTTGTTATGCTGGAGTTCACGGATATATAGATTTCCCGCAATAGGATTTATTTATATGTAGTTGCTGGGGTGGCTCAATCGGTAGCGCGCCAGGCCCGTAATCTGTAGTTCCCAGGTTTGAGCCCCAGCTGGGTCAGCGTTGAGATTTATCTCCGCAAAATTCCCCGCCCTGCCCACGATCAGTAGGGGACACCGATGGGCTTGGAAAGCTGCCGTCCGTCGGATGGGACGTTAAGCCGTGGCCCTGTCTGCGGAAGAGCCATATCCTGTTCACGTTGAAGAACACGCTGGATGGCCTTGACGGAAGGCTACTTTCTGTCTCCCAACAGCTGTTCCTGTAGGTCCCCACCCCAACCTCTGAGCCTTCGGGGTCCTTGTGACCTGGCCATTTAGCCCATGGTGTGCAAAAAAGTGCCGCTCAGAGGTAAAACAACCCAACGATAAAGAACACGCTGGATGGCCTTGACGGGAGGCTACCATCTGTCTCCCAACAGCTGTTCCAGTGGGTCCCCTCCCCCAACCTTCTTTGAGACTTCGGGGTCCTTGTGACCTGGCCATTTAGCCCATGGTGTGCAAAAAAGTGCCGCTCAGAGGTAAAACAACCCAATCCATATACTAATACCCTATAGAAAACTATTGTACATATACAAAATACCCTTAAGAATTGCAAATATACTAAGTATCTTATAGAAATCTATTGTAAATTGAATATTTATACTATTGAAAACTTCTGTACCTACTAAGTACCCTATAGTTAAATACTGCACACAAACAAAGTACCCAATAGAAATCTATTGTGTATATACTAAGTACTCTATTGAAAACTATTGTGTATATACTAAGTACCCTATTGAAAACTATTGTGCAGATACTAAGTACCCTAAAGAACACTATTGTGCAGATACTAAGTACCCTGAAGAACACTATTTTGCACATACTAAGTACCCAATAGAAAACTATTGTGCATATACTAAGTACCCTATTGAAAACTATTATGCCTATACTAAGTATCCTATAGAAAGCAATTTTGCATATACTAAGTACCCTATTGAAAATTATTGTGCAGATACTAAGTACCCTAAAGAACACTATTGTGCAGATACTAAGTACCCTGAAAAACACTATTTTGCACATACTAAGTACCCAATAGAAAACTATTGTGCATATACTAAGTACCCTATTGAAAACTATTATGCCTATACTAAGTATCCTATAGAAAACAATTTTGCATATACTAAGTACCCAATAGAAAACTATTGCACATACACTAAGTACCGTATAGAAAAATCTTGGGCATATACTAAGTACCCTATAGAAAACTATTGTGCTTATACTAAGTACCCTATAGAAAATATTGTGCATATACTAAGTACCCAATAGAAAACTATTGTGCATATACTAAGTACCCAATAGAAAACTATTGTGCATATACTAAGTACCCAATAGAAACCTATTTTGCATATACTAAGTACCCTATAGAAAACTATTGTGCATGTATTAAGTATCCTATGGAAAACTCATGAAAATATGCAAAGTACCCTATAGAAAAACTACTGTAAATATACCAAAATACACTGTAGAAATCTATTGTACATATATTAAATACTTTAGAAAAAAAAATATATGTATACTAAGTACCCTGTTAAAAAAATTACTCTATATATTCTAAATACCCAATCAAAAACATTTCGTATATACTCAATATCCTCTAGAAGCCTAATTTGCATATACTAGGTACTCAAGAGGACTGAAAGATATATTTACTATAGTTGAAATGGATTCTGATGAGTCCTAATCAAATCTGTCACGTTGCCAGGATACTGTTGCCTAGGAGACGGAGACGGACCTCTCCGCATCTTTGATCCGCAAGCAGAATACAATTTCCGTCTTCGAGAGGAGAGTTGGAAAGGGTGGGGGTGGCGAGAGCTGAGAATAATATCGTGTTAAACGATCCAGATATGTAAATATTTTTGAAATGGCTTTATTGAGCATTTTATGTTTCATGTAAGTTTTACTATTTGTAAAGAGAGCCGAGGAACAATATACACCTTATTGTCAAAAGTAATGTGACATTTCCGTGTTATGTCAATATAAATCCAAAGTAAAATCATCCTAACTTCGGAAGAAGGTGGAAGAAGTGACCCTTTTCCTACACGTGGAAGAAGTGACCCTTTTCCTATACGTGGAAGAAGTGACCCTTTTCCTACACGTGGAAGAAGCGACCCTTTTCCTACACGTGGAAGAAGCGACCCTTTTCCTACACGTGGAAGAAGCGACCCTTTTCCTACACGTGGAAGAAGCGACCCTTTTCCTACACGTGGAAGAAGCGACCCTTTTCCTACACGTGGAAGAAGCGACCCTTTTCCTACACGTGGAAGAAGCGACCCTTTTCCTACACGTGGAAGAAGCGACCCTTTTCCTACACGTGGAAGAAGCGACCCTTTTCCTACACGTGGAAGAAGCGACCCTTTTCCTATACGTGGAAGAAGTGACCCTTTTCCTACACGTGGAAGAAGTCATTTTTCACGTGTAGAAAAAAAAAGCTTCCACGTGTAGAAAAAAGACCACTGCTTCCACGTGTAGAAAGAGACCACTTCTTCCACGTATAGAAAAAAATACCACGTCTTCCACGTGTAGGAAAAATACCATTTCTTCTACGTGTGGAAAAAAGACCACTTCTTCCACATGTAGAGAAAAGACAATTTCTTCTACGTGTGGAAAAAAGACCACTTCTTCTACATGTAGAGAAAATACCATTTCTTCCACGTGTAGAAAAAAGGCAACCTCTACCACGTGTAGAAAAAATACTTCCTCCACGTGTAGAGAAAGGACCACTTCTTACACGTGTAGGAAAAATACAATTTCTTCCACGTATAGAGAAAATACCATTTCCACGTGTAGAAAAAAAGACCACTCTTTCCACGTGTAGAAAAAGGACCGCGTCTTCCGCATGTAGGAAAAAGACAATTTCTTCTACGTGTGGAACAAAGACCACTTCTTCCACATGTAGAGAAAAGACCACTTCTTCCACGTGTAGGAAAATACCATTTTTTCCACGCGTAGGAAAAATACCATTTTTTCCACGTGTGGAAAAAAGACCACTTCTTCCACGTGTAGGAAAAATACCACTTTTTCCACGTGTGGAAAAAAGACCACTTCTTCCACGTGTAGCAAAATTACCATTTCTTCATTCTTCTCTTCTGCGAGAGCTTTCAATGTGGCTTTACATTAACAAAAAATAGAAATCTAATACTTTTGGTATTATAGATGGTTGTCAGAAACTTTCTTAAACCTGTTGATGTAATTTGTCATTTGTTAACGGAAGGTCTTCATTATAATTGAAATATCCCCGCGATGACTAAAGGATGATTATAGTGACGATGACTACAAGATGACTGTGATTTACGAATGATGTTGGCGATGACATTGAAGGATGACCATGATGACTGTGACTAAAATGATGACGACGACTGAATGATGATTCTTATTATGATGATTGAAACATGAGAGTGCTTATGCTGACTTCTGATGGCTACTTCTTCCAAGTGTAGAAAAAGAGACCACTTCTTCCAAGTGTAGAAAAAGAGACCACTTCTTCCAAGTGCGGAAAAGAGACCACTTCTTCCAAGTGTAGAAAAGAGACCACTTCCAAGTGTAGATAAAAGATCACTCTCCAACGTGTAGAAAAAGGACCACTTTTCCACGTGTAGAAAAAAGACCACTTCTTCTACGTGTATAAAAAATACCACTCCACATCAATCATGGGAAAAACACTTCTTTCAGGAAGAAGAGAGATGACCACTTCTTTCACGAGGAAGAGAAATGACCACTTCTACCTCCCGATGAAGGGGGGGAAAGGACCACTTCCTTCACTCAAATCATAAGCGAAGTCAGTTTCTCAATACTTTTGGTCAGCGGAGTGAGTCCATTTGTGAAAAGCGATTAAGCGCTTCATTTAAAGGTAAGAAGGCGAAAAGGAGAAGTGAAAGTTTCGAATTGATGATCCCTTTGCAACACTTCTTCGCTGCCGAAGCGCCCCCATTCGGCACTTTTCGTTCTCGTCGATGCAGACTTGATTGTTTCTCTTTCACTCTCCATCTTCTAATGCATCCGTCTGCTCCGTCTCCACCAATCCTAATTCTCCCTCTTATCCTTTCGGTGTTTCCATCATCTCCCTCTCTTGTTTACGAGGATGGGGAAGCACTTCTGCTTCTTTGGGACACCAGAGAGGCACGGGAATGTTTCGTTCAGGGAATTGGAAGCGGATAAGGAAGCGGAATTTTTTTTTTCGGTGGGGTGGAGGAGGGAAAAAAATCATTTCTTCCACTGTAGAAAAAAGACAACTTTTCCACGTACAGAAAAATGACCACATCTTCCACATGTAGGGAAAAGACCACTTCTTCCACGTGTAGAAAAGAGACCACTCCTTCCACGTGTAGGAAAAAGACAACCTCTTCCACGTGTGGGAAATAGACCACTTTTTCCACGTGTAGGAAAAAGACCACCTCTTCCACGTGTAGGAAATAGACCACTTTTTCCACGTGCAGAAAAAAGATCACATCTTCCACGTGTAGGGAAAAGACCACTTCTTCCACGTGTAGAAAAGAGACCACTCCTTCCACGTGTAGGAAAAAGATCACTCCTTCCACGTGTAGGAAAAAGACCACCTCTTCCACGTGTAGGAAAAAGACAACCTCTTCCACGTGTGGGAAATAGACCACTTTTTCCACGTGTAGGAAAACGACCACCTCTTCCACGTGTAGGAAAAAGACAACCTCTTCCACGTGCAGAAAAAAGACCACATCTTCCACGTGTAGGAAAAAGACCACTCCTTCCACGTGTAGGAAAAAGACCACTCCTTCCACGTGTAGTAAAAAAAAGACCACTCCTTCCACGTGTAGGAAAAAGACCACTTCTTTCACGTGTAGAAAAAAGACCACTCCTTCCACGTGTAGTAAAGACCAATTCTTCTAGGTGTAGAAAAAGGACCACTTCTTCCACGTGTAGGAAAAAGACCACTTCTTCTATGTGCAGAAAAAATACCACTCTTCCACGTGTAGGAAAAATATCACTTCTTCCAGGGGTAGAAAAAAGACCACCTCTTCCTCGTGCAGAAAAAACATCACTTCTTCCACGTGTTAAAAAAGACCACTTCTTCCACTGCTCCAGGAGGAAGGGAGAAAGAGTGCTTTCAGTTTCTAGGAAAGAGTTGGGGGAGTTTATAGAAAAATAAATGAGGGGTGAAAACGAATAAATAGACAGCAACGCTTATAAATAATTCATCTTAAAGATGGATGTTATTATATTCCAGCGGAGTGTATACTTTCGATTTTCTCTACATCTTCTTGTTGGGCGAGGGGAATCTTTGGCTGTCGTAGATATCATCATCATCATCGTCGTCGTCGTCGTCGTCGCCCTTATAATCCTCATTATGTCAGTGATAATGAAGATGATCACAACCATCATGATGGCGACTGCAATGAAGATGAAGATTATCATCTCCACCACCATGATGGCAGTAATAACGAAGGTGAAGATTATCAGCACCACCATGATGGCAGTGATAATAAGGATGAATATTATGAACTCCACCATGATGGCAGTGATAATAAGGATGAATATTATGAACTCCACCATGATGGCAGTGATAATGAAGATTATCACCACCATCGTGATGGCAGTTATGAAAATGATGAAGATTATCAGCCCCACCATGTGATGAAGTGATGACGAAGATTGAGATTATCACCACCACCATGTGATGAAGTGATGACGAAGATTGAGATTATCACCACCACAGTGATAATGAAGATAATCAGCACCATCATGATGGCAGTGGTAAGGAAGATGGAGATGATCAAAACCACCTTGATGGCAGTGATAATGAAGATGGAGATTATCACCATCACAAGTGATAATGAAGACCAAGATCATCACCACCACCGCCGCTGCCACCACAACCACCATGATGGCAGTGATAACGAATATGATCACTAGCGCCAACATAATGCTGGTGGTAATAAGAATGATCACCGCAACCATCATGATGGTGGAGGTGATGATGACGATGATAATTACCACCATGGCAGTACTGATAATGAATATGATGACGATGACCGCCACAATCTTGATGTGGTGATAATGGAATTATGGTGAACATGAAATGAAGCTTATCACCAACATGATTGATAAGAAAGATGCTTAACACCATCATGATGACAGTGATAATGAAGACGATGATCATTGCCACCTTGATGGCAGTGATAATGAAGACGATGATCATTGCCACCTTGATGGCAGTGATAATAGGATTATGATAATTTAATTAAAATGATCATCACCACCATGATGGTGGTGATCACTTAATGAAACTGATCCCCACCATTATGATGGTAGTGAAAATGATGATAATGATTATCGCAACCACCATCATGATGGTGGTGAAAATGAGATTATGGCGATCACTTAATTAAGGTGATCATCATCATCGATGAGTATGTGGAAGGCGGCATTAGTGATGTTGAAGAAGGAGGAAGAAGAAGAATGAGGGGAGGAGAAGGGAAAAAAGGGAAAGGAGGGGAGAGAAGAGAAAAGAAAGGTTGAGGAAGAAGGAGGGGGAGAAAAAGAAGAAAAGTGGAAAAGGAAGAGGAGAAAGGGAAAAAGGAGAACGGAGGGGGAAGAAGAAAAAAGAAATGTTGAGAAAGAAGGGGAGGATAAAAGAACGGAGAAAGGGGGAAAAGGGAGGAGGAGAAGTAAAGAAGGAGGGACAGAAAGGAAGGGGAGGAGAGAAAAATGAGAATTAAAAATGAAGAGTAAGGAGTAAAAACAGAAAAAATAAAGAAAAATGGGAAAAGAAGAGAGGAGGAGAAAAGAAAAGGGTTAAGAAAAGAAAAACGGTGAAGTAGGAGAAAAAGAAGGAAAAGAGAGAAAGAACGTGGAGAAAAAGGAGAATGAAAACCGAAAGAAGGAGGAAAAAGAAAACAGAAAGGAGGAGAAGAAGAAAAGAGAAAGTTGGAGGAGGAGAAATAAAGGGAGAATTAGAAAGGAAGAGAAAGAGGAAAAAGAAGTACAAAGAGAAAAAGACGAGAAAGAGAAATGAGAAAAAAAGAAAGAGGAGAAAAGAAAAGTTCAAGAAAAATAAAAGAGGAATGAGAAGTAGGGGAAAAGAGAAAGGATGCCGATGAAAAGAAGAAACAGGAAAAAAGAGAGGAGGAGGGAAGAAAGAAGAAAGAGGAAGAGGAATAAAACCTGAGAGAAGAAGGAGAAATCAGAAAGTTGGAGGAGAAATAAAGGGACAATTAGAAAAGAAGAGAAAGAGGAAAAAGAAGTACAAAGGGAAAAAGACGAGAAAGAGAAATGAGGAAAGAAGAAAGAGGAGAAAAGAAAAGTTCAAAAAAATAAAAGAGGAATGAGAAGTAAGGGAAAAGAGAAATGATTCTGATGAAAAGAAGGAAGAGGAAAAAAGAGAGGAGGAGGGAAAAAAGAAGATATACAAAGAAGAAGAGGAATAAAGCATGAGAGAAGAAGGAGAAAAGAGAAAGTTGGAGGAGGAGAAATAAAGAGAATTAGAAAAGATGAGAAAGAGGAAAAAGAAGTACAAAGAGAAAAAGACGAGAAAGAGAAATGAGAAAAGAAGAAAGAGAAGAAATGAAAAGTTCAAGAAAATAAAAGAGGAATGAGAAGTAGGGGAAAAGAGAAATGATTCTGATGAAAAGAAGGAAGAGGAAAAAAGAGAGGAGGAGGAAAAAAAGAAGAAATACAAAGAAGAAGAGGAATAAAGCCTGAGAGAAGAAGGAGAAAAGAGAAAGTTGGAGGAGGAGAAATAAAGAGAATTAGAAAAGATGACAAAGAGGAAAAAGAAGTACAAAGAGAAAAAGACGAGAAAGAGAAATGAGAAAAGAAGAAAGAGGAGAAAAGAAAAGTTCAAGAAAATAAAAGAGGAATGAGAAGTAAGGGAAAAGAGAAATGATTCTGATGAAAAGAAGGAAGAGGAAAAAAGAGAGGAGGAGGAAAAAAAGAAGAAATACAAAGAAGAAGAGGAATAAAGCCTGAGAAAAGAAGGAGAAAAGAGAAAGTTGGAGGAGAAATAAAGGGATAAAAAGAAGTACAAAGGGAAAAAGACGAGACAGAGAAATGAGGAAAGAAGAAAGAGGAGAAAAGAAAAGTTCAAGAAAATAAAAGAGGAGTGAGAAGTAAGGGAAAAGAGAAATGATTCTGATAAAAGAAGGAAGAGGAAAAAAGAGAGGAGGAGGGAAAAAAGAAGAAATACAAAGAGGAAGAGGAATAAAGCCTGAGAGAAGAAGGAGAAAAGAGAAAGTTGGAGGAGGAGAAATAAAGAGAATTAGAAAAGATGAGAAAGAGGAAAAAGAAGTACAAAGAGAAAAAGACGAGAAAGAGAAATGAGAAAAGAAGAAAGAGGAGAAATGAAAAGTTCAAGAAAATAAAAGAGGAATGAGAACTAGGGGAAAAGAGAAAGGATGCTGATGAAAAGAAGGAAGAGAAAAAAAAGTAGGAGGAGGAAAAAAAGAAGAAATAGAAAGAGGAACAAAACGTGAGAGAAGAAGGGGAAAAGAGAAAGGAGGTGGAGCATAAAAAAAGGTAAAAGAAAGAAGATGAGAAAGAAGTAAAGAGAGAGGAAATGACGGGTCGTTTCCTGTTCCCAAAAAGGAGAAGTAGAAGTCCGACATTAACGTCATGATGTTAGTGGTGTTGGTGATAGTGCAACATAAAGAATGCGACATTAACATCATTCCGTCGGTAACAAGGTCAGATGCTGAACAGCCTGCGACTGTGTCTTCGTCTTCGGTTTGTCTAATGATGAGGATGGGAGCAGAAAGTGGGTCAGCATCCACATCCATTAGTCTCACTGAAGAGGACAGTCGAGCAGAAGATATGACAACGAAATTTGTCGCTCTCAAGATGGGGAACGTGCATTGTTGAGGTTTCATTGATCGCCATGGAAACGATGACAGATTCGTCACCGGACTGAAAAAAAATTTTTTGAAAAGAAGCGAAAAACTGATGTCAAAAAACATAAATATTTTGTCTTAGAGTGCTTCTGCATCGACATTCGAATAGGGGTTGGGAGTCTTGTCACTATACCTTAGTCTCATATTCACTTTATCTTTTTGTTTATCTGTATGCTTAAATTCTTATTTGACCTTCATTTAAAGTCTGTTTGTGGGATTTGTGAAAACATTTTTCTTTAGGAATCTTCGTATATCCTTTTTTACATTTCTAGATTCCTCTTTATTTCTTGATTCTTTTCCCTCTTCCTTTCTTCCTATTTATCTCCGCAAAAATTCGCCGCCCTGTCCACGGTCAGTAGGGGACACCAATGGGCTTGGAAAGGCCGCCGTCCGTCGGATGGGACGTTAAGCCGTGGCCCCGTGTGCGGGAGAACCATACCCTGTGCACGTTAAAGAACACGCTGGATGGCCTTGACGGGAGTCTACCATCTGTCTCCCAACAGCTGTTCCAGTGGGTCCCCTCCCCCAACCTTCTCTGAGCCTTCGGGGTCAATGTGACCTGGCCATTTAGCCCATTGTGTGCAAAAAAAGTGCCGCTCAGAGGTAAAACAACCCAACGTTAAAGAACACGCTGGATGGCCTTGACGGAAGGTTACTATCTGTCTCCAAACAGCTGTTCCAGTGGGTCCCCTCCCCCAACCCTCTCTGAGCCTTCGGGGTCCATGTGACCTGGCCATTTAGCCCATGGTGTGCAAAAAAGTGCAGCTCAGAGGTAAAACAATCCAACGTTAAAGAACACGCTGGATGGCCTTGACGGGAGGCTACCATCTGTCTCCCAACAGCTGTTCCAGTGGGTCCCCTCCCCCAACCTTCTCTGAGCCTTCGGGGTCCATGTGACCTGGCCATTTAGCCCATGGTGTGCAAAAAAGCGCAGCTCAGAGGTAAAACAATCCAACGTTAAAGAACACGCTGGATGGCCTTGACGGGAGGCTACCATCTGTCTCCCAACAGCTGTTCCAGTGGGTCCCCTCCCCCAACCTTCTCTGAGCCTTCGGGGTCCATGTGACCTGGCCATTTAGCCCATGGTGTGCAAAAAAGCGCAGCTCAGAGGTAAAACAATCCAACGTTAAAGAACATGCTGGATGGCCTTGACGGGAGGCTACCATCTGTCTCCCAACAGCTGTTCCAGTGGGTCCCCTTCCCCAACCTTCTCTGAGCCTTCGGGGTCCATGTGACCTGGCCATTTAGCCCATGGTGTGCAAAAAAGCGCAGCTCAGAGGTAAAACAATCCAACGTTAAAGAACACGCTGGATGGCCTTGACGGGAGGCTACCATCTGTCTCCCAACAGCTGTTCCAGTGGGTCCCCTTCCCCAACCTTCTCTGAGCCTTCGGGGTCCATGTGACCTGGCGATTTAGCCCATGGTGTGCAAAAAAGCGCAGCTCAGAGGTAAAACAATCCAACGTTAAAGAACACGCTGGATGGCCTTGACGGGAGGCTAACATCTGTTTCCCAACAGCTGTTCCAGTGGGTCCCCTCCCCCAACCTTCTCTGAGCCTTCTGGGTCCATGTGACCTGGCCATTTAGCCCATGGTGTGCAAAAAAGTGCCGCTCAGAGGTAAAACAACCCAACCCAAATCCTTTCTTCCATTCTCTTTAATTCATAAACACAAAAAATTTCCCCCCAAAAGAGTTTTCTTTCTGCTGAATCCGTAATTCTTCGTAAATTAATTATCTCCCTACACAGTCATGACAAAGTAATTGTAATCTCAGTGGAATGAAAATGAAAAAAATATAATTTTGTTTCCCAAAATTAAAACGAGTCACTTTCGAGGTCATGAAAAGTTCTTTGCAGCAGAAAGTGTATTTCGCATCTGAAGATGAAGATGAATTCTTCAAGGAGTCTTAAAGAGTAAAGCATTTGTTATTTAGAGAAAAAAAAAAAAACTTTTCGTGTCTCTCTCAGTTGTCAACACCGAACTTTTTGCATTTGCAGAGCTACAAGAGCAAAATGCATCTGGGATTCGTACTAACAGAATAACAATATCTGAATATCAGCCATTTCATTTTTATAATAAATTGGATTCATGTGGATGATGATGATGATATTTGAATATCAGCTGTGTCACTCCATAATAAACTGGATTAATCTACGACGATGATGATGATATTTGAATATCAGCTGTGTCACTCCATAATAATCTGGATTAATCGATGATGATGATGATGATATTTGATTATCAGCCATTTAATTCCATAATAAATTGGATTAATCTGAATGATGATGATGATATTTGAATATCAGCGTTTCACTCTATAATAAACTGAATTAATTTGGATGCGGATGATGATATTTGAATGTCAACCGTGTCACTCCATAATAAATTGGATTAATCTCGACGACGACGACGACGATGATGATGATGATGTTTGAATATCAGCTGTCACTCCATAATAAACTGGATTAATCGACGACGATGATGATGATATTTGAATATCAGCTGTGTCACTCCATAATAAACTGGATTAATCGATGATGATGATGATGATATTTGATTATCAGCCATTTCATTCCATAATAAATTGGATTAATCTGAATGATGATGATGATATTTGAATATCAGCGTTTCACTCTATAATAAACTGAATTAATTTGGATGCGAATGATGATATTTGAATTATCAACCGTGTCACTCCATAATAAATTGGATTAATATGGATGATGATGATGATGATGATGATGATGATGATGATGATGATGATGATGATGATGATTGAATATCAGCTGTCACTCCATAATAAACTGGATTAATCGGCGGCGACGACGATGATGATATTTGAATATCAGCTGTGTCACTCCAAAATAAACTGGATTAATCGACGACGACGACGACGACGATGATGATGATGATGATGATGATGATGATGATGATGATGATGATGATGATGATGATGATGATGATGATGATGATGATGATGATATTTGATTATCAGCCATTTCATTCCATAATAAATTGGATTAATCTGAATGATGATGATGATATTTGAATATCAGTTTCACTCCATAATAAACTGAATTAATCTGGATGCGGATGATGATATTTGAATATCAACCGTGTCACTCCATAATAAATTGGATTAATCTGGATGATGGTGTTGGTGGTCATGATGATGGTGATGATATTTGAATGTTAACCGTTTCACTCCAAAATAAATTGGATAAATCTGGATGATGACGATGATGATGACGATGATTAATTGATTATTGATTATTAAACATTTCATTCCGTAATAAACTGGATTAATCTGAATGATGATATATGAATATCAGTCGTTTCACTCCATAATAAATTGGATTCATCTGGATGATGGTGGTGGTAGTGGTGGTGATCATGATGATGATATTTGAATGTTAACCGTTTCACTCTATAATAAATTGGATTAATCTGAGTGATGATGATGATGATATTTGAATATTAACCATTTCGCTCCATAATAAATCAACGTTTTTCATTGTATTGTTGTTAAATGTTCCAGCTTCCATAACTCTTTAAATACTGAAAGAATATTGTTGAAAATCGAGACTTAAATGCATTTGATTATGATCTTTAATTTATCCTCAGTCACATTTTTCCATTAAATGCGTATTTTAGAAGTTATAGAGCTTCAAAGTTAGACTCTGTTGACATAACACCCAAGTTAATTTATTGCTAAATGTTCCAGCTCCCATAACTCTTTAAATACTGAACGAATATTGTTGAAAATCGAGATCTCAATAGATTTGATTACGATCTTTAATTTATCTTCAGTCACGTTTTTCGATTAAATGCATAGTTTAGAAGTTATAGAGCTTCAAAATAAGATTCTCATTCACATAACTTCGAAATGCTTTGCTTTTGGTACGTCATTAATCCGGTAAATTAATTCTTTTTCATTAAATTATTTTTTAGCAAACATTTAATGTATTTTGCTACAAGCTCTTTTTCTACCTCTTGGGATCGCATCCTGTACTTTTAATTAATTCCTTAATTTCTCGAAGTTCTTTCGGGTCAGCCAGCAGTTCCATTAACCTGTAAAGTGGCCTTCTCCGCTGGGTGAGGAACTTGGTAGTGAAGCATTACAACTAAAGTTTTGCTAACACTGCTTCATTTATATATTAAAACTTTATATTAATACCGGTAGCCGTATATTGTAAGTTCTGCGTTGGGTTGGGTTGTTTTACCTCTGAGCGGCACTTTTTTGCACACCATGGGCTAAATGGCCAGGTCACATGGACCCCGACGGCTCAGAGAAGGTTGGGGGAGGGGACCCACTGGAACAGCTGTTGGGAGACAGATGGTAGCCTCCCGTCAAGGCCATCCAGCGTGTTCTTTAACGTTGGATTGTTTTACCTCTGAGCGGCACTTTTTTGCACACCATGGGCTAAATGGCCAGACCACAAGGACCCCGAAGGCTCAGAGAAGGTTGGGGGAGGGGACCCACTGGAACAGCTGTTTGGAGACAGATGGTAGCCTCCCGTCAAGGCCATCCAGCGTGTTCTTTAACGTGCACAGGGTATGGCTCTCCAGCACACGGGGCCAGGACTTAACGTCCCATCCGACGGACGGCGGCCTTTTCAAACCCATCGGTGTCCCCTACTGACCGTGGGCAGGGCGGGGAAATTTTGCAGAGATAAATCTCAACGCTGACCCAGCTGGAACTCGAACCTGGGAACTACAGATTACGAGCCTGGTGCGCTACCAACTGAGTCACCCCCGCCCCTGTAAGTTCTGCTCCTTTGATATTACTTTCAGGATAAAATAGAAGAAATTTCACGTTTTTTTGCTTAAAATAGTTATATTAAAGGATTGCGAACTCCTGGACTTAACAACACTGTTCAAAACGCCCATCTTTCATTACACTATATTAAAACTACAAGTACAGTCGCTGAAAAAAATATATCCGATCACTACGGTTGATTATAGAATTCATAAAAAATATCTGGCAGCGGTTATTTTTAGAAATTACTGATCTGGCAACCTTCGTGTACTGTACACGAAGGTTGTCAGATCACTAATTTCTAAAAAAAATCGTTGCCAGATATTTTTTCCGAATTCTGTATTTCCCTATCCTCCTACAATTCCCCTACCCCCTACAATTCCCCTCTCCTCTTACAATTACCCTACCCCCTACAATAACCTATCCCCCACCCCTACAATTCCCCTACCGCCTACAATATCCTATCCCCCACCCCTACAATTCCCCTACCCCCTACAATATCCTATCCCCCACCCCTACAATTCCCCTACCCCCTACAATATCCTATCTCCCACCCCTACATTTCCCCTATCCCCCTACCCCCTACAATATCCTATCCCCCACCCCTACAATTCCCCTATCCTCTTACAATTACCCTACCCCCTACAATATCCTATCCCCCACCCCTACAATTCCCCTACCCCCTACAATATCCTATCCCCCACCCCTACAATTCCCCTATCCCCTACCCCTTACAATATCCTATCCCCCTACCCCCTACAATATCCTGTCCCCCACCCCTACAATTCCCCTCTCCTCTTACAATTACCCTACCCCCTACAATAACCTATCCCCCACCCCTACAATATCCCTACCGCCTGCAATATCCTATCCCCAACCCCTACAATTCCCCTACCCCCTACAATATCCTACCCCCACCCCTACAATTCCCCTATCCCCCTACCCCCTACAATATCCTATCCCTCCACCCCTACAATTCCCCTACCCCCTACAATATCCTATCCCCCCGCCCCTACAATTCCCTTATTCCCCTACAATTCCCTATACTTGCCCACACTCGTCCTAGCCAACAACACACAACACTGTTTCGAGTTCTTGTCCCTTTTAGCATTCCAGAAACAAACCTCCCGTGTCACGCCCTGGCTCCCGCGCCACCCTTCACTTCCTCCTCCGGCTCCGCAGATAACGTGACTCTCATAAGCGAAAGCCTCACACGAAACCTCTCCACCCAGTGAGCAATGAAGATGCCACCAGCCAACTCACAAACTTTTGCCCAACTATTACCTTCATAACGCATTGTTTCAATCTGAAAACAATCATTCTTTACACAACCACGGACGTTCCCATGGTGATCACTGAGATCACGTGATCACCATGATCACGTGATCATCGACAACATGTACAGGTAGTGGACAGTAAAAATGGAACCAATTTTTGTGTTTTCTCAATAGAAAATTCACATTCAGAGCATCATAACTTCTTCAATATGATTTTTAATGAAAAATATGTGTGAAGATAAATTAAAGACCTTAATCAAATCTATGTGAATCTCGATTTTAAACTATATTTGATCAATATTCAAAGAATTACGAAGGCTGAATTATTTAAGATGTTTCAAAAAAATTAACCCAAAATTGACTCTACTACAGTTGGGTTGTTTTACATCTCAGCGGCATTTTTTTGTACACCATGGGCTAAATGGTCAAGTTACAAGGACCCCGAAGGCTCAGAGAACGTTGGGGGAAGGGACCCACTGGAACAGCTGTTGGGAGACAGATGGTAGCCTCCCGTCAAGTCCATCCAGCGTGTTCTTTAACGTTGGGTTGTTTTACCTCTGAGCAGCACTTTTTTGCACACAATGGGCTAAATGGCAAGGTCACATGGACACCGAAGGCTCAGAGAAGGTTGGGGGAGGGGACCTACTGGAACAGCTGTTCGGAGACAGATGGTAGCCTCCCGTCAAGGCCATCCAGCGTGTCCTTTACGTTGGTTTATTTTACCTCTGAGTGGCACTTTTTTGCATACCATGGGCTAAATGTTCAAATCACAAGGGCCCTGAAGGCTCAGAGAAGGTAGGGGGAGGTGACCCACTGGAACAGCTGTTGGGAGACAGATGGTAGCCTCCCGTCAAGGCCATCCAGCGTGTTCTTTAACGTTGGGTTGTTTTACTTCTGAACGGCACTTTTTTGCACACCATGGGCTAAATGTTCAAATCACAAGGACCGTAAAGGCTCAGAGAAGGTAGGGGGAGGGGACCCACTGGAACAGCTGTTGGGAGACAAATGGTAGCCTTCCGTCAAGGCCATCCAGCTTGCTATTTAACGTTGGGTTGTTTTACCTCTAAGCGACTCTGTTTTGCACACCATGGGCTAAATGGCAAGTCACAAGGACCCCGAAGGCTCAGAGAATGTTGGTGGAGGTGACCCACTGGAACAACTGTTGGGAGACAGATGGTAGCCTTCAGTTAAGGCCATCCAGCGTGTTCTTTAACGTTGGGTTGTTTTACCTCTGAGCGGCAATTTTTTTTGCACACCATGGGCTAAATGGCCAGGTCACATGGACCCCGAAGGCTCAGAGACGTTTGGGGGAGGGGACCCACTGGAACAGCTGTTGGGAGACAGATGGTAGCCTCCGGTCAAGGCCATCCAGTGTGTTCTTTAACGTGCACAGGGTGTGGCTCTCTCACACACGTGTCCATGGCTTAACGTCCCATCCGACGGACGGCGGCCTTTCCAAGCCCATCGGTGTTCCCTGCTGACCGCGGGAAGGGCGGGGAATTTTGCGGAGATCTCAATGCTGACCCAGCTGGGACTCGAACCTGGGAACTACAGATTACGAGCCTGGCGCGCTACCGACTGAGCCCCCCCCCCCCCCCCCCCCCCCCGCCCCTGTCTACTACGGTAAACTATAATCTATGATCTCTTAACCTATTTTAATTGTATTTTTTCAATCTTTTTTTTGTTTGTAGCCTGTTAAATACATTCCATCATTGGTAACTCTTTGAATATTGATCAAATATTGTTCAAATCGAGATTCACATTGATTTAATTTTGATCTTTAATTTATTTTATACCTATCTTTCATTAAAAATCATATTGAAGTAGTTATTGTGCTCTGTATGTGATTTTCCCATTAAGAAAACACGGATCCATTTCCATTTTTACTGTGCACGAATGTTGTCAAATCACAAATTTCTAAAAAAAAAAAAAAAAAAAATCTTTGCCATTTTTTCTGATTTATGCAATCAACCATAGTGTTCGGATATTTTTAGAGCGACTGTACACGGAAGTTGTCAGATCACTAATTTCTAAAAAAAATCGCCAGAGATTTTTTTTTTGAATTCTGTAATTAACCTTAGTGTTCGGATATCTTTTTGAGCGACTGTACACGAAGGTTGCCAGATCACTAATTTCTAAAAAAAAACCGTTGCCAGATATTTTTCCTTAATTCAGTAATACACGAAGTTTGCCAAGTCATTAATTTCTAAAATAATCGTTGCCAGATATTTTTTCTGAATTCTGTAATCAACCATAGTGTTCGTATACTTTTTTGAGCCACTGTACACGAAGGTTGCCAGATAACTAATTTCTAAAAGTAATCGTTCCCAGATATTTCTTCTGAATTCTGTAATCAACCATAGTGTTCGGATATTTATTTCAGCGACTGCGATATCTCATCACTACCTATGCAACCCAAAAAGAATATTTTATTTATCTCTATAAACAAAATAGTTCGATGTCTACAGACGGACTTATAAACTATTTTGGTCGGTAAATATAATCATCGACGCAACAAGATATCTTTTTTTTTTACCATATCAAGACATATTCATATGGGGATTAAAAAATCTTTCAGATGTTTGTTTATTACTCACAAACATTCGTGGAAATTAGTGGAATTACCTCTGCTCTTTCATTAGCATAACGTGTTTCGTAGACGATGTAAACGCTGTCGTCAAAATGGCGTCACCCGGTCTGTTGATGATTAGCACAGTTACGGTTATGGACTTCGTCATATTTATATTTATATATTCTCCATGGGACAGTCTAAGCCTAGTGGTTACGCTTATTTTTTTCTTGAAGTGTAGTTAAACCTAGTAGCCACGGAATACAGTCGTCAATGTGGCGCCATTTAGTATGTTGATGATTATTGCAGTTACGGTTAATAGCTTCATCGTATATATTCTCAAACGGACAGTATAGGCCTAGTGGTTAAAGTCAATTTTTTTTCTTCCGCTTGATATATGGAATCTAGTAGCCAAAGGAAAATGTTAGTAAACTGATATGGTGGGGATGAACCTCTCACCTCGCAGGTCCTTATGGACCCGCCCCCCCCCCCCCCTGGGGAGAAAACTCGAGCTCCGTCTTCAAGACACTGCACGAGAGACAATGAGTTGGATTCGTTTGTATTACCTCTGAGCGGCAGTTTTTTGCACACAATGGGCTAAATGGCCAGGTCACAAGGACCCCGAAGGCTCAGAGAAGGTTGGGGGAGGGGCCACACTGGAATAACTGTTGGGATAGCTAGGTTCACTTTGGGGCATTATTGGGGTCACTTCCGCTTGTTGACCGATAATTTGGGGGCTTGCAGAGGGGTTTAAGTGTCTTTTTGGGACTACTCTTTTGACTCATTTTAGGGTCACTTCCGGTATAGCTAGGTTCACTTTGGGTTATTATTGGGGTCACTTCCGGTTGTTGGCAGATAATTATGGGGGCTTGCAGAGGGGTTTAAGTGTCTTTTTGAGACTACTTTTCGGACTCTTTTTAGGGTCACTTCCGGTATAGCTAGGGCCACTTTGGGTCATTATTGGTGTCACTTCCGGTCTGTTCTAGCATCTGGAAGACTGGGATATTTTGGGTTTTTTTTAAAGAATTTTAGAGAATTTTTGATTTATTTACTCATTAAATATTGAACGAATATTGTTGAAAATCGAGATATTGATTTATGTGATCCGGATCTTTATCTGCAAACACATTTTTCAAAACAAAAAAAAAATATTTTAGAAGTTATAGAGTCCTGACGTTAGCTTCCCACTGATTTAACAGAGGGCTATCGTCCTTAATTTATGGATTTATCGCCGGAAAATTCCCCGCCCTGCCCACGGTCAGTAGGGGACACCGATGGGCTTGGAAAGGCCGCCGTCCGTCGGATGGGGCGTTAACCGTGGCCACTGTACGGAAGAGTCATACCCTGTGCACGTTAAAGAACACGATGGATGACCTTGATGGGACGATACCATCTGTCTCCCAACAGCTGTTTCACTGGGTCCCCTCCCCCAACCTTCTCTCAGCCTTCGGGGTCCATGTGACCTGGCCATTTAGCCCATGATGTGCAAAAAAGTGCCGCTCAGAGGTAAAACAACCCAACGTTAAAGAACACGCTGGATGGCCTTGATGGGAGGCTACCATCTGTCTCCCAACAGCTGTTCCAGTGGGTCCCCTCCTCCAGCTTTCTCTGAGCCTTCGGGGTCAATGTGACCTGGCCATTTAACCCATGGTGTGCAAAAAAGTGCCGCTCAGAGATAAAACAACCCAACGTTAAAGAACACGCTGGATGGCCTTGAAGGGAAGCTACCATCTGTCTCCCAACAGCTGTTCCAGTGGGTCCCCTCCCCCAACCTTCTCTGATCCTTCGGGGTCAATGTGACCTGGTCATTTAGCCCATGGTGTGCAAAAAAGTGCCGCTCAGAGATAAAACAACCCAACGTTAAAGAACACGCTAGATGGCCGTGACGGGAGGCTACCATCTGTCTCCCAACAGCTGTTCCAATGGGTCCCCTCCCCCAACCTTCTCTGATCCTGATGATCTTCCCCCAATTCTTCTCTGATCCTCCTCCTTGATGTGACCTGGCCATTTAGCCCATGATGTGCAAAAAAGTTCCTCTCTGAGGTAAAACAAACCCAACCCTTTATTTATAGAAACCAGAGTGATCTGTGTCTTCGTAGTCCTTAATGTCAAAAGAACACTATCGAAATCATGTAAGATCGCTTAAACTAAAACATTAAAATATGAATAACATTTGATTTTAAAACTGAAGTTCTCGGACAAGGCCTTAAGAGAGAATTTTAAAGCATATTCAAAAACCTTTTAGCCAAAGAAGCAATGGATCAACCCACAGCTTTACAATCCAAATCCGACAAAATACCCAATTTGTGGTTTCAGGAGATGTTGAAGACATTTTTCAAAAGAAAAATAAAACTATACGTAAAAAAAAAATGTCTAGGAATTTTCGATTTACATACGAATCTCACCAAAAGCTCATACGGCTTTGGCATCATTTTTTGAGCTTCGTTCTTTAGTAACGATACTCGACTTCTTCTGAGATTACTGATTTTTTTTACTGTTTCCTTGGAAACTAATCGTTAAGGTGACACGTGGAAAAGAATGTAAAGATTTGGCGAAGTATTATGACTTATGTTGGAACCACAATTTAAAGAAGTTTGTTCTGGAGCTGTTATCATGTAAAAAAGACTTTGCGGATGTAAATCAGATTTTGCTCTCTGGAAGTGGGGGGAATTTTTATTTGATGTTTGACGACATTTTTGATGGGGAGAGAATTTGAACTTTCTTATTCGATGTTTGGAATTTGGGTGGTTTTTTTTCTCTGAGAGGAACTTTTTTGTGCACAACGGGTTAAAAAGAAGATCTCAGGAAGGTTGGGGGAGGGGACCCACTGGAACAGCTGTTGGGAGACAGATGGTAGCCTCCCGTCAAAGCCATCCAGCGTGTTCTTTGACGTTGGGTTGTTTTACCTCTGAGCGGCACTTTTTTTACACACCATGGGCTTAATGGTCAGGTCATATGGACCCCGAAGACTCAGAGAAGGTTGGGGGAGGGGACCCACTGGAACAGCTGTTGGGAGACAGATGGTAGCCTCCCGTCAAGGCCATCCAGCGTGTTCTTTAACGTTGGGTTGTTTTACCTCTGAGCGGCACTTTTTTGGACACCACGGGCTAAATGGCCAGGTCATATGGACCCCGAAGGCTCAGAAATGGTTGGGGGAGGGGACCCACTGGAACAGCTGTTGGGAGACAAGTGGTAGCCTCCCGTCAAGGCCATCCAGCGTGTTCTTTAACGTTGGGTTGTTTTACCTCTGAGCGGCACTTTTTTTGCACACCATGGGCTAATGGCCAGGTCATATGGACCCCGAAGGCTCAGAGAAGGTTGGGGGAGTGGACCTACTGGAACAGTTGTTGGGAGACAGATGGTAGCCTCCCGTCAAAGCCATCCAGCGTGTTTTTTAACGTTGGGTTGATTTATCTCTGAACGGCGCTTTTTTTACACACAATGGGCTAAATGGCCATGTCACAAGGACCCCGAAGGCTAAGAGAAGGTTGGGGGAGGGTACGCACTGGAACAGCTTTTGGGAGACAGATGGTAGCCTCCCATTAAGGCCATCCAGCGTGTTCTTTAACGTGCGCAGGGTATGGCTCTCTCACACACGGGGCCACGGCTTTACATCCCATCCGACAGACGGCGGCCTTTCCAAGCCCATCGGTGTCCCCTACTGACCGTGGGCAGGGCGTAGAGTTTTGCGGAGATAAATCTCAACGCTGACCCAGCTGGGACTCGAACCTGGGAACTGCAGATTACGAGCCTGGCGCGCTACCGACTGAGCCAATCCCGCCCCTTTTTTCAAAGTTAATACAATCCATATCAAACTAAAAAAAAACTAAAAGAAACAAGCGATATTTTAATAAGCGTACTTTTAACTTAAATTATTAAAAAAAATCCTTATTTTAAGAAACATATTTTTATCAAAAAAAAAAAATCCAAAAGCTTGGAAATCAGAATATTTACATTAGTAAATCAAATAGCTTGCTGTGTATCGACCCGCACTGGGTACCAGTCACATAATATTGACAGAAACACTTCACCTCAGTTATTTATTTTTAAAAAAAAAGTGATGCTTCCCATTCTAACTTCATTTCTTTCAAACCTAAGGATTTATTTTCCACACTCTTCAAATTCTTCGTCTGCTCTTTGAAGATATGACAAAACGTTTTACTGAAAGCGCGTATTTGAGAAAAACAAAAATATCAAAAGTTCGCCCCCTCCCCCTTTTTGGGGGGGCGGAGGGCTTATGCATTTCACCGATAACTCCAAGAATCAGTCACAACCGTTTCCCATCCAATTTTCCGCAGAAGACTGTTATCGAATCCTGTTAGCATCCTCTATCCATCACTCTCTGAGAAACAATGCAACAACAACAACAGCATCTTCCATTTTCTCTCTCTCTTCTGGACTTACAAAACATCCCCAAAAACCTTTCTCTAACGAAACGCACGTGAACGTGATCTCGCCTTTATCGAACAGGCGGGAAGCCATTTTTAACCGTACCTTTACACGTCACTCGCACGGTGGTAACATATCTAAAAGAAACAACTTCCTGCTGCAGACGGGGCGGGGTGACTCAGTCGGTAGCGCGCCAGGCTCGTAATCTGTAGTTCCCAGGTTCGAGTCCCAGCTGGGTCAGCGTTCAGATTTATCTCCGCAAAATTCCCCGCCCTGCCCACGGTCAGTAGGGGACACCGATTGGCTTGGAAAGGCCGCCGTCCGTCGGATGGGACGTTAAGCCGTGGTCCTGTGTGCGGGAGAGACATACCCTGTGCACGTTAAAGAACACGCTGGATGGCCTTGACGGGAGGCTACCATCTGTCTCCGAACAGCTATTCCAGTGGGTCCCCTCCCCCAACCTTCTCTGAGCCTTCGGAGTCCATGTGACCTGGCCATTTAGCCCATGATGTGCAAAAAAGTGCCGCTCAGAGGTAAAACAACCCAACGTTAAAGAACACGCTGGATGGCCTTGACGGGAGGCTACCATCTGTCTCCCAACAGCTGTTCCAGTGGGTCCCCTCCCCCAATCTTCTCTGAGCCTTCGGGGTCCATGTGACCTGGCCATTTAGCCCATGGTGTGAAAAAAGTGCCTCTCAGATTTAAAACAACCCAACGTTAAAGAACAAGCTGGGTAGCCTTGACGGGAGGCTACCATCTGTCTCCCAACAGCTGTTCCAATGGGTCCCCTCCCCAACCTTCTCTGAGCCTTCGGGATCCATGTGACCTGGCCGTTTAGCCCATGATGTGCAAAAAAGTGCCGCTGAGAGGTAAAACAACCCAACGTTAAAGATCATGCTGGGTGGCTTTGACGGGAGGCTACCATCTGTCTCCCAACAGCTGTTCCAGTGGGTCCCCTCCCCAACCTTCTCTGAGCCTTCGGGATCCATGTGACCTGGCATTTAGCCCATGGTGTGCAAAAAAGTGCCGCTGAGAGGTAAAACAACCCAACGTTAAAGAACATGCTGGGTGGCCTTGACGGGAGGCTACCATCTGTCTCCCAACAGCTGTTCTAGTGGGTCCCCTCCCCAACCTTCTCTGAGCCTTTGGGGTCCATGTGACCTGGCCATTTAGCCTATGGTGTGCAAAAAAAGTTCCGCTCAGAGGTAAAACAACCCAACCTACGTGAACGTGATCTCGCCTTTATCGAACAGGCGGGAAGCCATTTTTAACCGTACCTTTACACGTCACTTGCACGGTGGTAACACCTCTAAAAGAAACAACCTCCTGCTGCAGAATCCACTACTTCGTTGTAACAGCAATGTGACGAATTCACGATAAGGCTGTTGTTTGCTTTTCACAAATGTCCTTTTTCTGCACCATTTCTCCTCTTTTTAGATGCACACGACACTCGATTTGTAGAAGGCCTCGCCGAGTCTAGCGAGTAAGACTGGTGGCGGTTATTAAAGCATAGTTTTTCTTCTGCAAAAACCTCAGGCGAGTGATGTCAGAAGTGTTTTATGTGCAAACGTACGGCGAAGTCGTTCGGGTCTGCCATCTATTGGCGAAAACTTTAATTAGGCTATTAAAATGTGCAAAGACGTTGTTGTTGCCACATCCACAATTGAATCTTTCTAGTATCTGTAATTTAGACTTAACGTTAACGATTGAAAGTTATTCAAAATAACTGTTGCCACCAATAAATTTGAAATAAAGAATGCATCAAACTAATTTCTTTCCCATTTAGTGTGATAAAACTCATTGGTCAGTTATTAAAGCGTAGCTTTTCTTCTGCTAAAACCTTCAGGCGAGTGACCTCACAAGAATTTTATGTGTAAACGTATCGGCGAAGTCGTTCGGTTCCGCCATCTATTGGCGAAAATTTTAATTAATATATTTATATGTGCATTTTCGTTGTTGCGACATCCACAACTGAATCTTTCTCGAGTTAAAAACTAACTTATTTCAAGATACACCCAATTCTGTTTTACACAGATTTTTTTTTACACAATTTTGAATCAACATGGCTTAGAAAAAAAATTTTAATTCTCATTTTACACGATTTATTTTGATCTAACACGGTTCAATTGGCGCCTTTTAAAAAATTTCCATTTCAATTTAATTCTGAAAAAATATTCGTATTCAAGAAAAAATTCCTAGAATTTACATTTATATAAAAGATGCTGCTTTTATGATCACATTTTTCAAAGTAGTTTTAACTTTGAAAATGTACTATAGATACACATTTTGTGGACAATAATCCCCAAAATAGTTGGATTGTTTTACCTCTGAGCGGCACTTTTTTGCACACCATGGGCTAAATGACCACGTCACAAGGACCCCAAAGGCTCAGAGAAGGTTGAGGGAGGGGACCCACTGGAACAGCTGATGGGAGACAGATGGTAGCCTCCCGTCAAGGCCATCCAGCGTGTTCTGTAAAGTTGGGTTGTTTTACCTCTGAGCGGCACTTTTTTGCACACCATGGACTAAATGGCCAGGTCACATGGACCCCGAAGGCTCTGAGAAGTTTGGGGGAGGGGACTCACTGGAACAGCTGTTGGGAGACAGATGGTAGTCTCCCGTGAAGGGCATCCAGCGTGTTCTTTAACGTTCGGTTGTTTTACCTCTGAGTGGCACTTTTTTGCACACCATGGGCTAAATGGCCAGGTCACATGGACCCCGAAGGCTCAGAGAAGGTTGGGGGAGGGGACCCACTGGAACAGCTGTTGGGAGACAGATGGTAGCCTCCCGTCAAGGCCATCCAGCGTGTTCTTTAACGTTGGGTTGTTTTACCTCTGAGCGGCACTTTTTTGCACACAATGGGCTAAATGGCCAGGTCACAAGGACCCCGAAGACTCAGACGGTTGGGGGAGGGTACCCACTGGAACAGCTGTTAGGAGACAGATGGTAGCCTCCCATCAAGGCCATCCAACGTGTTCTTTAACGTGCACATTGTATTCGTCTCCCGCACATGGCGTCACGGCTTAACGTCCCATCTGACAGACAGCGGCCTTTTCAAACCCATCGGTGTCCCCTACTGACCCTCTGCAAAATTCCCCGCCTTGCCCACGGTCAGTAGGGGACACCGATGGGCTTGGAAAGGCCACCGTCCGTCGGATGGAACGTTAAGCCGTTGCCCGTGTGCGGGAGAGCCATACCCTGTGCACGTTAAAGAACACGCTGGATGTCCTTGACGGGAGACTACCATCTGTCTCCCAACAGCTGTTACAGTGGGTCCCCTCCCCCAACCTTCTCTGAACCTTCGGGGTCCATGTGACCTGGCCATTTAGCCCAGGGTGTGAAAAAAAGTGCCGCTCAGAGGTAAAACAACCCAACCCCTACTGACCGTGGGCAGGTCGGGGAATCTTGCGGAGATAAATCTCAACACTGACCAAGTTGGGACTCGAACCTGGGAACTGCAGATTACGAGCCTAGCACACTCCCGACTCACCCACCCCCGACTCAACACCGAAAGCAGAATTTCCCACAAATCCAGACGCGAAACTTGAAAAAACTCGAGCGATTTTTATTGTCGAAAAACGCATCGCACTTTCTCTTGTTTATTTTTTTTGTCGATCGCGTGAAGTCGCCAGCGCCAGACGAAAATTCGTTTAGATATCGATCTGGCATCCACTCTGTTGATCAGTGACGTCATCTACGTCGGCTGCTCTGGAACTGGTGGACGTGATGGATGAAATTCAAATCCCAAATTACGAGACCAGTGTCGTCTTGACAACCGTGTGTCCCTGAGGTGCTTAAAAATATCCCAGCGCCTGCAACGCATAATTTTGATTCTTCAAGATAAGTTAGAGGTGAAAAAAAAAACATAAAAAAGAATTCTTGAATTTGTTTCGCTCCGACGGGTGGCAGCGAATATTCTCGAAATACGAAACGATTTGAAATAACTTCCTTTTCTTATTGGCTGTCAATCATGTGACGTAGAACAGTTTGAATTTTGAGAATGGAGAAGGATTTTTCGGGTAGTTTGAAAGAATTTCAGAAAAGGAAAAGTTAGTTTCAAGCCACAAGGACCACGAAGGCTCAGAGAACGTTTAGAGAAATAGACACTCTGGACAGCTGTTAGGAGAGAGAACACGCTGGATGGCCTCCCATCAAGGCCATCCATCGTGTTGTTTAATGTACACAAGATAAGGCCCTTTTTTGTACACAATGGGCTAAATAGCCAGGTCACAAGGACCCAGGGGGCTCAGAGAAGGTTGGGGGAGGGGACCCACTGGAACGGCTGTTGGGAGACAGATGGTAGCCTCCCGTCAAGGCCATCTAGCGTGTTCTTTAACGTTGGGTTGTTTTACCTCTGAGCGGCACTTTTTTGCACACCATGGGCTAAATGGACAGGTCACAAGGACCCCGAAGACTCAGAGAAGGTTGGGGGAGGGGACCCACTGGAACAGCTGTTGGGAGACAGATGGTAGCCCCCCGTCAAGGCCATCCAGCGTGTTCTTTAACGTTGGGTTGTTTTACCTCTGAGCGGCACTTTTTTGCACACCATGGGCTAAATGGCGAGGTCACATGGACCCCCGAAGGCTCAGAGAAGGTTGGGGTAGGGGACCCACTGGAACAGCTATTACGAGACAGATGGTAGTCTCCCATCAAAGTCATTCAGTGTGTTTAAAGTTGGATTGTTTTACCTCTGAGTGGCACTTCTTTGCACACCATGGGCTAAATGGCCAGGTCACATGGACCCCGAAGGCTCCGATAATGTTGGGGGAAGAGACCCACTGGAACAGCTGTTGGGAGACAGATGGTAGCCTCCAGTCAAGGCCATTTAGCGTGTTCTTTAACGTACATAGCGTATAGTTTGATTATTAGTTTGATTTATTTCTAAATATTTTTTACTAACCGAAATATTCTCTGTAAAAAAATAAACTTTTAATAACTGAATATCTTATTACACTGAATTTTGTGAGATTATGAAAGCGATTATCAGATTTTTTGCAGTAAATACAGACAAACAGAAAACAGATATCAGATATAATTTCCATAAAATTAAAACTGTTGATTAAAAAATCCGAATTAATTGCATAAATTCAATATTGATTATCTAAATTAAATCGTTACCAGGTTGTAGAAGTTATAAAAACTTTTAGGTTAATTTTTTTGTCTGAAACGAAAAAAAAAATTAAGCTTTATCCTGTTTTTTTGGTTTCTTGACATGTGAATAAAAAAAATGAAATTTTCTTTTTTTTTTCTTTTTTTTTTCACGTTTTTGGAACGATAATAATGAGGCAGAAAAATATTCTTCCAAAGAAAAAGAAATTATGAAAAAAATAAAAAAAATGATGTGAAACCAGAAAAGGAATTGGGGGGATGGAGACAAGTCTCTCCCCACATTTTGTCTGTTACCTAAAGTGTAGCACAGACAACGCTGCCTAACGAGAAATAAATACTTCATCTTCTATCCCTCGTGTTTTCCGACGATGTGGCCATGTCTTGCTGGAGATTCGTAATTTTCCTCGCCGCATAAAACGGCCACTAGATGGCTCAGTGAACAGACAAACAAAGGGAAAGTTTTGGAATACTGCAAAATGAAAGTTTTGATTGTAAAGGAAAACATATTGATGTTCGTAACTCTGCATAGGGATTATTAATAGTTATTAGCTTAGTCAGTAAAATAAAGATTTAGAAAGAGAAAAGTAGGTCTTAGGGTAAAAGACAGGAAAATTGACGATAACCTTTGCTCAGTTATAATGGATCAATCTATCGTCATTATACTTGGCAAGCTTGAGATATATATGTGTGTAGGGATTAACTTGATTGTTTAGAAGCTAAATCGGTGACATAAATAAATGGGTATTGAAAATAATAAATTTCAATATTTTCGGATTGATTTTCACCTCAATGCACATTATGCACGTTTTTTGTTTTCGTGGTTTTCGAAACAGGGGAAGAAATAGAAAGAAAGTAAAGGAATTGAATAGACGGCAAAAAGGCGAAGTAGATGAACAGAAGGGGGAAGGGAATGAAAAAAAGGCAGAGAAATAGGAAGAATGCGGAAATGAAAGTGTAAGAGAGAAAAAAGATGTAGGGGAATGGAAAGAAAGATGTGGAGGAATAGAAAGAGAGATTGAGAGGAATGGAAAGAAAAATGTGGAGGAATAGAAAGAAAGATTCAGAGGAATGGAAAGAAAGATGTGGAGGAATAGAAAGAGAGATTCAGAAGAATTGAAAGAAAGATGTGGAGGAATAGAAAGAGAGATTCAGAGGAATGGAAAGAAAGATGTGGAGGAATAGAAAGAGATATTCAGAAGAATTGAAAGAAAGATGTGGAGGAAAAGAAAGAGAGATTGAGAAGAATGGAAAAAAAGATGTGGAGGAACAGAAAGAGAGGTTGAGAAGAATTGAAAGAAAGTTGTGGAGGAATAGAAAGAGAGATTGAGAGGAATGAAAGGAAAGGTGTGGAGGAATAGAAAGAGAGATTGAGAGGAATGGAAAGAAAGATGTGGAGGAATAGAAAGAGAGATTGAGAGGAATGAAAAGAAAGATGTGGAGGAATAGAAAGAGATTGAGTGGAATGGAAAGAAAGATGTGGAGGAATAGAAAGAGAGATTGAATGGAATGGAAAGAAAGATGTGGAGGAATAGAAAGAGAGATTGAGAGGAATGGAAAGAAAGATGTGGAGGAATAGAAAGAGAGATTGAGAGGAATGGAAAGAAAAGTGTGGAGGAATAGAAAGAGAGATTGAGAGGAATGGAAAGAAAGATGTGGAGGAATAGAAAGAGAGATTGAGAGGAATGAAAAGAAAGATGTGGAGGAATAGAAAGAGAGATTGAGAGGCATGGAAAGAAAGATGTGGAGGAATAGAAAGAGAGATTGAGTGGAATGGAAAGAAAGATGTGGAGGAATAGAAAGAGAGATTGAGAGGAATGGAAAGAAAGATGTGGAGGAATAGAAAGAGAGATTGAGAGGAATGGAAAGAAAGATGTGGAGGAATAGAAAGAGAGATTGAGAGGAATGAAAAGAAAGATGTGGAGGAATAGAAAGAGAGATTGAGAGGCATGGAAAGAAAGATGTGGAGGAATAGAAAGAGAGATTGAGTGGAATGGAAAGAAAGATGTGGAGGAATAGAAAGAGAGATTGGGAGGAATGGAAAGAAAATGTGGAGGAATAGAAAGAGAGATTGAGAGGAATGGAAAGAAAGATGTGAAGGAGCAGAAAGAAAGATTGAGAGGAATGGAAAGAAAGATGTGGAGGAATAGAAAGAGAGATTGAGAGGAATGGAAAGAAAGATGTGGAGGAATAGAAAGAGATTGAGTGGAATGGAAAGAAAGATGTGGAGGAATACAAAGAGAGATTGAGAGGAATGGAAAGAAAGATGTGGAGGAATAGAAAGAGAGATTGAGTGGAATGGAAAGAAAGATGTGGAGGAATAGAAAGAGAGATTGAGTGGAATGGAAAGAAAGATGTGGAGGAATAGAAAGAGAGATTGAGAGGAATGGAAAGAAAGATGTGGAGGAATAGAAAGAGAGATTGAGTAGAATGGAAAGAAAGATGTGGAGGAATAGAAAGAGAGATTGAGTGGAATGGAAAGAAAGATGTGGAGGAATAGAAAGAGAGATTGAGAGGAATGGAAAGAAAGGTGTGGAGGAACAGAAAGAGAGATTGAGAGGAATGGAAAGAAAGATGTGGAGGAATAGAAAGAGAGATTGAGAGGAATGGAAAGAAAGATGTGGAGGAATAGAAAAAAATTGAGTAGAATGGAAAGAAAGATGTGGAGGAATAGAAAGAGAGATTGAGAGGAATGGAAAGAAAGATGTGGAGGAATAGAAAGAGATTGAGTGGAATGGAAAGAAAGATGTGGAGGAATAGAAAGAGAGATTGAATGGAATGGAAAGAAAGATGTGGAGGAATAGAAAGAGAAATTGAGAGGAATGGAAAGAAAGATGCGCAGGAATAGAAAGAGAGATTGAGAGGAATGGAAAAAAGATGTGGAGGAATAGAAAGAAAGATGTGGAGGAATAGAAAGAGAGATTGAGTGGAATGGAAAGAAAGATGCGGAGGAACAGAAAGAGAGATTGAGAGGAATGGAAAGAAAGATGTGGAGGAATAGAAAGAGATTGAGAGGAATGGAAAGAAAGATGTGAAGGAATAGAAAGAGAGATTGAGATGAATGGAAAGAAAGATGTGGAGGAATAGAAAGAGAGATTGAGATGAATGGAAAAAAAGATGTGGAGGAATAGAAAGAGAGATTGAGAGGAATGGAAAGAAAGATGTGGAAGGATAGAAAGAGAGATTGAGAGGAATTGAAAGAGAGATGTGGAGGAATAGAAAGAGAGATTGAGAGGAATGGAAAGAAAGATGTGGAGGAATAGAAAAAATTGAGTAGAATGGAAAGAAAGATGTGGAGGAATAGAAAGAGAGATTGAGAGGAATGGAAAGAAAGATGTGGAGGAATAGAAAAAGATTGAGTGGAATGGAAAGAAAGATGTGGAGGAATAGAAAGAGATTGAGTGGAATGGAAAGAACGATGTGGAGGAATAGAAAGAGAAATTGAGAGGAATGGAAAGAAAGATGTGGAGGAATAGAAAGAGAGATTGAGAGGAATGGAAAGAAAGATGTGGAAGGGTAGAAAGAGAGATTGAGAGGAATTGAAAGAGAGATGTGGAGGAATAGAAAGAGAGATTGATAGGAACGGAAAGAAAGATGTGGAGGAATAGAAAAAATTGAGTAGAATGGAAAGAAAGATGTGGAGGAATAGAAAGAGAGATTGAGAGGAATGGAAAGAAAGATGTGGAGGAATAGAAAGAGATTGAGTGGAATGGAAAGAAAGATGTGGAGGAATAGAAAGAGATTGAGTGGAATGGAAAGAAAGATGTGGAGGAATAGAAAGAGAAATTGAGAGGAATGGAAAGAAAGATGCGCAGGAATAGAAAGAGAGATTGAGAGGAATGGAAAAAAAGATGTGGAGGAATAGAAAGAAAGATGTGGAGGAATAGAAAGAGAGATTGAGAGGAATGGAAAGAAAGATGCGGAGGAACAGAAAGAGAGTTTGAGAGGAATGGAAAGAAAGATGTGGAGGAATAGAAAGAGATTGAGAGGAATGGAAAGAAAGATGTGAAGGAATAGAAAGAGAGATTGAGATGAATGGAAAGAAAGATGTGGAGGAATAGAAAGAGAGATTGAGAGGAATGGAAAGAAAGATGTGGAAGGATAGAAAGAGAGATTGAGAGGAATTGAAAGAGAGATGTGGAGGAATAGAAAGAGAGATTGAGAGGAATGGAAAGAAAGATGTGGAGGAATAGAAAGAGAGATTGAGAGGAATGGAAAGAAAGATGTGGAGGAATAGAAAGAAAGATTGAGAGGAATGGAAAGAAAGATGTGAAGGAACAAAAAAAAGGAAGTGGAGGTATAGAAAGAAAGAAGTAAAAATGTGTAGGAATAGAGAGAATAAGGAACGATGTGGAGGAAGAGAAAGAAAGATGTAGAATAAATGGAAAGAAATATGTAGAAGAATTGAAAGAAAGATGATGAGGAATAGAAAGAAGTGGAGGAATAGTAAGAATAATATGGAAGAATGGAAAGAAAGATTTGGAGGAATGAAGAAACAAATGTGGAGGAATGAAGAAAAAGGTGTAAAGGAATATGAGGAAAGATATGGAGGAAGAGAAAGAAAGATGTAGAAGAATGGAAAGAAGATGTAGAGGAATAGAAAGAAGGATGAAGAGGAACAGAAAGAATGAAGTGGATGAATAGTAAGAAAATTTTAGAGGAATAGGAAGAAAGTTATACATACATATACTGTGGTAGGAGGTCACATTATTCTGATACGACCGTGTATATATCAGAATATTTTTAAAACCTAAAAATGTTTTTCTTTCCGAGTGACATCCGAACGTGTAAACACGATACTCGTAACCATGACAACGGATGCAATAACACAGCACAGCGGAAGTTCCAGTTCATTCCCCCTGCCATCTTTCTACATCCCCTCCCCCTCTCAGCCAATGCACGCGCGCCGTAGAGTTGATGGGAGGGGGGCTTATCGGGAGGGGGGGATGTCGGCATCTTTTGTTTCTTATGAGATTCGTTTTTCCTCATTGCATCTTCCGCATCTGACTCGGAAGACGAGAAGCAGCATCCCCATCTTCTCTCTGCATCAGGTGATCCTCTCGTAGGGATGCTGCGATGGGATGAAAGAGCAGGAGATCGGATGGATGGAAAACGGATGAAGGAAGACGGAGAAATAGACCTAGGTAGCTGAAGATATTAATATGTCCTTTCATGTGCTTATAAAGTGAACGATACGAAACTTGGTACGTACGGTAAAAGAAATGGACAGATGTACAAAGAGACGGACAGCGGTAGGAAATTGTACAGTCGCTCAAAAAAGTATCCGAACACTATGGTTGATTACAGAATTCGGAAAAAATATCTCGCAACGATTTTTTTTAGAAATTAGTGATCTGGCAACCTTCGTGTCACGTGATTACAGAATTCAGGAAAATATCTGGAGCGTGTACAGCAACTGTACACGCTCCAGTTACCGTTCACAGCAAACTGGAGCATGTACAGTTACTGCACACGATCCAATTTACTGTGAACGGTAACTGCACACGCTCACTATTTCCGTGAGTGAGCCCACACGATCTAGGTCTTTGTGAGCTCGTGATCTGGCAACCTTCGTGTCACGTGATTACAGAATTCAGGAAAAAATATCTGGCAACGATTTTTTTAGAAATTAGTGATCTGGCAACCTTCGTGTCACGTGATTACAGAATTCAGGAAAAATATCTGCAACGATTTTTTTTTTTTTAAATTAGTGATCTGGGAATCTTCGTGTCACGTGATTACATAATTCAGGAAAAATATCTGGCAACGATTTTTTTAGAAATTAGTGATCTGGCAACCTTTGTGTCACGTGACACGAAGGATACCAGATGACTAATTTCTAAAAAAAATCGTTGCCAGATATTTTTTCTGAATTCTGCAATCAACCATAGTGTTCGGATACTTTTTTGAGCGACTGTACATGGACAGAAGGACAAATATTGTATATGAGCATAAGTGGAATAGATGGGCAGAAGTGCGAATAGAATATTTTACATGGATAGAAGTACAGTCGCTCAAAAAAGTATCCAAATGCTATGTTTGATTACAGAATTCAGAAAAAATACCTGGCAACGATTTTTTTTTCTTAGAAATTGGTAATCTGCATTTCTAAAAAAAATCGTTGCCAGATATTTTTTTGAATTCTGTAATCAACCATAGCGTTTGGATACTTTTTTGAGCGACTGTATATGTCAGATATTTAAGTAGATGGGCAGAAATGCAAATAGATGAGTAGAAATGCAAATATTTTAGATGGGCATAATAACACATGTTGTAGAATAGACAGAGGTGCAAATAGATGGACGAACTTAGAGTTAGACGAAGTTGAACGGAAAAGCGTACAGTTGGACAGACAGAAGCATAGATGCACAATTGGACAGACGGAAGGATAGATGTACAATTGGACAGACGGAAGGATAGATGTACAATTGGACAGACGGAAGGATAGATGTACAATTGGACAGACGGAAGGATAGATGCACAATTGAACAGACGGAAGGATAGATGTACAATTGAACAGACGGAAGGATAGATATATAATTGGACAGACTGAAGGATAGATGTACAATTGAATAGACGGAAGGATAGATGTACAATTGGACCGACGGAAGGATAGATGTACAATTGGACAGACGGAAGGATAGATGTACAGTTGGACAAACGGAAGGATAGATGTACAATTGAACAGATGGAAGGATAGATGTACAATTGAACAGATGGAAGGATAGATATACAATTGGACAGACGGAAGGATAGATGTACAATTGGACAGACGGAAGGATTGATGTACAGTTGGACAGACGGAAGGATAGATGTACAGTTGGACAGATGGAAGGACAGACGGAAGGATAGATGTACAGTTGGACAAACGGAAGGATAGATGTACAATTGAACAGATGGAAGGATAGATGTACAATTGAACAGATGGAAGGATAGATATACAATTGGACAGACGGAAGGATAGATGTACAATTGGACAGACGGAAGGATTGATGTACAGTTGGACAGACGGAAGGATAGATGTACAGTTGGACAGATGGAAGGATAGATGTACAGTTGGACAGACAGAAGGATAGATACAGTCGGACAGACGGAAGGATAGATGTACAGTTGGACAGACGGAAGGATAAATACAGTCGGACAGATGGAAGGATAGATGTAGAGTTGGACAGAGAGAAGGATAGATGTACAGTTGGACAGACGGAAGGATTGATGTACAGTTGGACAGAGGGAAAGATAGATGTACAATTGGACAGACGGAAGGATAGAAGTACTGTTGAACAGACAGATAGACGGATATAAAATTGGAGAAATTGGCGAACTTACAGTTGGAACAATGAACAGAGGAATTTTACAGTTGGATAGACGGTTGTACGTGCAATGGAACACCACAGACAGATAGTCGTACAGTGTGCATACAACAGACAGTAGCGCACCATAAACTGATGGATGAACAACGGACAGTTGGACACCACAGAGGACGAACAACCAACAGTTGCTCATGATAGACAGATAGACGCAGAAAAGCCAGTTTCACACCATAGGCATATTGGCATTCCTTGTATGACTGTAGGGTGAAACTGTTCACTTCTGAAGATATTTAAAAAAAATAAATAAATACCCCCTCAAGCAGCTGCTTGTCACAGAGGTCTGACAGGAGCCTGTCAGTTTATATGCCAAAGAAGGAAGTCTGTGAGGATGACAGGACCTCAGCAGATAAACGACACAAACAGCCATGCCTTACCCGGGGCTCGAACCCAGGTCCCGTAGATCAGTAGCCAAGCGCGCTAACCACTCGGCCACGGGACGGCTTAAATAAATACCCCCTCAAGCAGCTGCTTGCCACAGAGGTTTGACAAGAGCCTGTCAGTTTATATGCCAAAGAAGAAAGTCTGTGAGGATGACAGGACCTCAGCAGATAAACGACACATACATCCATGCCTTACCCGTGGCTCGAACCCAGGTCCCTAAGATTAAAGACCCGTAAAACGGAAAACAGAGATGTAAACATCCGCCCCCTACCCCACTTTATATTTTTCCAGGTGGCAACACATTCCGATTAGATTGAACGATTCCAATTCGCTATAAGGCCATTTTCACTGTTGATAATTGTTTCGAAATGTCAGAAAGTTTTGCAAATATTCGTAAAGTTATAATCCGGTCCATTCGCTCGATGTTTGACCGTACCTTTTACGAATCACATTTAATTCAAATCTAATCGGATGGATCGTTTGACCTCTGAACCCAGACTTCCTTCTCTTTCAAGCCAGATTCCTAATTTTGAATTCAATCAGATCCTGAGAGTTCTAAAGGCTTGCTTTCTGGATGACGTCACAGTCGCATCTGCGAACTCTCTCTCTCCCGCGCCGAAGACAGAATCCGATCGAAACCGTAACCGCGAGCTCTGCTGACAACTTCTGTGATTCGTCTGCGTCGGGTGTTCGTCAGACCGGAAATGATCGTTTACCCGCTTCAAAATGATGATGTTGATCTGATGGCGCTGATGATATCATCTCCTCGTGGTGGATGATCTAGCAGATGATGTCTGCACTCTTGGGGATTACTGTGTCTCGGACATTTGAATAATCTATTCTCGTCTCATCGTTTAGCTTTGGATTATCAAATACAGTCTCTCACGTGATGTATCACTTCATTTGCATTCGTCTAAGCGATAATGATTTGCTGAAAACTTCGTCATTAAATTAATTTGTGTGGGAAAAGGGGGCGGGTAAAAAGGTCATGTGCCCTCTCCCCTTAAAAATGTTAGTAAGGGATATGGAGGCAAAATATTATTACATTTATATATATTTCATGTATTTTTAATCACAGACCCCTTCTGAAGCTAAAGTAAGCATTAATGCCCACCTTTAAATGGCCGCCAGCACGTAAAGTATAAGCAATCATGAAGCAAGCAGCTTTTCTTAGTATTGTGTTTACATGCCTTAATGAACAAAGGAGTTTCTATTTTCATTATATTGTAGTATTAAACCAAATATTTACTTTCAGAAAAGTCTGGAAATAACGCGATCTTTTAATTGTTATTTTTTTTTATTAAATGCAATATTTTTATAGGTTATTAAAGGTTCAACTAACATGACTGATTGGATTTTATCCTAAGAATGAAAACTTAAAGTAATTTTCAAAAAAAAAACGTTTAACTTCTTAGGCTTAGTTCTTTAATATCCATACTTTACATTACGTCGACCATGTAAAAGGTGGGCAAAACGTTGTTCAAATTGCTTCAACTTTTGGAACCGGTTGCTCACTCTATTTACTTTACTTCGTTAATAGAGCCTCTAATAAGGAGACGATGGCAGCGCCCCCCTATATTTAGGACACTTTCAGAGAGATTACTCCAGTCCTACTGCAGCTAACATCACAATCTCTTAAGCCATTACAGTTAGAGCTAAGTGGGACCACAACACCAAATTTGAGACAGATCGGCCAAGTACATGCGGAATCACATGGAACTGAACAAATCTGCCACCGATGACGTCACACCTGCGGACATATCAGAAACGCGTGTTCGCCAATTAGTTTGAAAATACACCTGTTATATTTAGACTTTAATAAAATGAAAATTTGTGGGTTATATCATCATAAATGCATAGAGCGAATCATTAATAAATGTAGAGAATATTTAACAGAATAATCAAAAGCCCCAAAATTATTATTTTTAATTATTTTAAACTAATTAAAAAGTTGAAATTAGAATAAAAAAGAATTATATATTTGGAAAATCGGAATTAATATCATGTCTGGGGACCACATCCTCAAGGAGGGCTTTACTATTAAGGAGAAAAATATTGAAAATTTTTTAGAATGATTCCAGTAAGAGAGAGATGAAATAATAACAAATTTGAAGGTAATGAAAACTTAGCCCCCCCCCCTACATGAATCTCTCTTATATGTATAAATACCTAACATTATTTTCCTGTGCGATTATAAATAATAATAGCTTAAAAATATTTGAAACCCCTTAAAATTTTATTAATACGTTTTACCATGTAAAAATGTTGGCTTTTTTTTATTCTTGAGTGGAATTTTAGATGTAATTTTTAAAAAAAATGAAAAATAAATAATAACAAAAATATTACATTTAATAAATATCTCAGATCCTTTTCTCCTTATCTGTGAATGGTTCTCAGAAGAATAATTTGAGCATTTATCATCCAAATATTTTTTTAGTAACGATATAAAGACAGAGCGTTTTTCTTTTCGTATTCAGTGACGATAATTACTAAAAACTTCTTGTTCAGATACGAAAGTAGTTATGCTTCTGAAGATTTTATTACCCTTGTATTAAAGCAGCTTTTATATTAACTTCGATCCACATTTAGTTTTGTGATAATGACAGTTTAATGAAGTTGAAGAATGTTATCGCAGTAATAATTCGCGCTGCCAGATTCATATTCTGAAAAGCTATAACTTTAATATCCGACGAATGTGTTTTGTTGACGGAATCTGGCAACCAAAATGAAGTTAGTGAAAGAGCTCGCGATAGCATCCATTTCCTCATTAAATCGCTTGGTGGCGTCCTCTCCGCCATATTTGTTTTTTTATGAAATTTTGTGCATTAATAGGCTCATAAAAGATACTCAAAATGTTTGGAATTTGTCTTATGATTTTCGCTTTATGCTAGAGGACAAAGAAGAAAGAAGGCCAAATTTTGATACTTTTATGATAATATATATTTTTTAAAGTATTCAAATAGGTAAGTAACTTTGGTAATAATTATGGCTCAACAGAACGTGAACGAGTAATTACAAAAGAATATGGTAAATGCTTAGGTGTTTATTAAATGTTTATTAGTTATTGATAGGTTTTAAAGTGTCGTTAGGTCGATTGCTGTTGAAATTTCTGTTCTTAGAAGTGAAATTTCGTAATGTTTGAACTTTGGATGTAGTTTTGAACAGAACTTTTTCTGCCACCAATTGCCATTTAAATAGTTATGGGTGCAAAGCTGAAGCAGCAAAATTTGATAATAGTAAGAATTTATCTCAAAAGCTAATTAAATTGCAAATAATTATTTTATGAAACTACTAATATAATGTTATACTTGGAAGTCAGTGTCATAATCTTTTCAATTTTCATCAAACAAAGCTGCTGTTGAATATTACAACTTCTTAACTCTAAATCTGAATAAATATTGCTAAAATTAATACCAAGATTTTTTTAACCAAAATTGAGCGCTCTAGGACTGAATTTTTAGTACAGCAAGCCAACAAACCCATAAAAGTCAAAACCCAAAATTTATGTACGAGTACCAGTTGTCTCAGCGTTTAATTTTTTTTATGCTAGCTTCCAAATTGCAGAGGTCACGTGGGCTTGGGTTGGGTTGTTTTACCTCTGAGCGGCACTTTTTTGCACACCATGGGCTAAATGGCCAGGTCACAAGGACCCCGAAGGCTCAGAGAAGGTTGGGGGAGGGGACCCACTGGAACAGCTGTTGGGAGACAGATGGTATCACACCATGGGCTAAATGGCCAGGTCACAAGGACCCCGAAGGCTCAGAGAAGGTTGGGGGAGGGGACCCACTGGAACAGCTGTTGGGAGACAGATGGTAGCCTCCCATCAAGGCCATCCAGCGTGTTCTTTAACGTTGGGTTGTTTTACCTCTGAGCGGCACTTTTTTAAATACCATGGGCTAAATGGCCAGGTCACAAGGACCCCGAAGGCTCAGAGAAGGTTGGGGAGGGGACCCACTGGAACAGCTGTTGGGAGAGATAGTAGCCTCCGGTCAAGGCCATCCAGCGTGTTCTTTAACGTGCACAGGGTATGGCTCTCCCACACACGGGGCCACGACTTAACGTCCCATCCGACGGACGGCGGCGTTTCCAAGCCCATCGGTATCCCCTACTGACCGTGGGCAGGGCGGGGAATTTTGCGGAGATAAATCTTAACGCTGACTCAGCTGGAACTCGAACCTGGGAACTACAGATCACGAGCCTGGAGCGCTACCGACTGAGCCATCCCCGCCCCTAATATTATGGTAAAGCAGTATATATCTATGTGGTATATACGGATATATCTGACACATCGTAATGGCCGAAAATATCCCTCCAGCAGTCATTTCGTTGGGATAATAAAAGCAGAATCGATAGAAACCGAAGTGACTTCCCACGTGAAGCTGATCTCGTGATTTACGCTGATGTCGATATCAGAGAGCGTGACGACTAAGTGTACTGCCTCACCACCAAATGGAATGCAAAAATGGGCTGAAATTAGTAGGCCTAATGTTCCATTAAAAGGATGCATCCGTAATAGTCTGACAGAGGGGAGGTCCCAAGAAAAGAATATATTTATTAATATATTTTTATATCTTTTCATAAAAAAAAGATAATTCTTTGTAATTGTGCAATGGCTATCTATGGCCACTCGTTTTTTTTTTTTATTCATTATGGGTGGGGGTGTTATAAATTTGGCTACGCTGCAGTATAGGGTCCTCATCCGCCATGTTATACTTTTCCCCAAGAAAACCTGTAACGTTGAGTTACAATATGATATCCATCCGCATGTTCCAATGTTTATAACTGATATATGCTGTTTAGAATAGTTCTCTGTAACGAGGGGCGGGGGTGGCTCAGTCGGTAGCGCGCCAGGCTCGTAATCTGTAGTTCCCAGGTTCGAGTCCCAGCTGGGTCAGCGTTGAGATTTATCTCCGCAAAATTCCCCGCCCTGCCCACGGTCAATAGGGGACACCGATGGGCTTGAATTCCCCGCCCTGCCCACGGTCAATAGGGGACACCGATGGGCTTGGAAAGGCCGCCGTCCGTCGGATGGGACGTTAAGCCGTGGCTCCATGTGCGGGAGAGCCATACCCTGTGCACGTTAAAGAACACGCTGGATGGCCTTGACGGGAGGCTACCATCTGTCTCCCAACAGCTGTTCCAGTGTGTCCTCTCCCCCAACCTTCTCTGAGCCTTCGGGGTCCTTGTGACCTTGCCATTTAGCCCATGGTGTGCAAAAAAGTGGCGCTCAGAGGTAAAACAACCCAACGTTAAAGAACACGCTGGATGGTCTTGACCGAAGGCTACCCTCTGTCTCCCACCAGCTGTTCCAGTAGGTCCCCTCCCCCAACCTTCTCTGAGCCTTCGCGGTTCTTTTTTGCACACCATGGGCTAGCCCATGGTGTGCAAAAAAAGTGCCGCTTAGAGGTAAAACAACCCAACGTTAAAGAACACGCTGGATGGCCTTGACGGGAGGATACCATCTGTCTCCCAACAGCTGTTCCAGTGGGTTCCCTCCCCCAACCTTCTCTGAGCCTTCGGGGTCCTTGTGACCTTGCCATTTAGCCCATGGTGTGCAAAAAAGTGCCGCTCAGAGGTAAAACAACCCAACCCTGCAACGAGATTATACGTTTTCGGGGTTTTTCTTAAGTTGATTCTTTAACGATGAGTGTTATTAAGGAAATTTGCTTTTGATATTTATTTTAGGGGCTTTTCTTAAGTGCAAAATGAGGATTCATTGTTTAGCTGTAAGCTTTTTTAATGAAATCTTTTGATGAAATTATTTATTTTTCGGGCTTTTTTCCAGTAAGGAACAAAGAGTTATTCTTTAGCGATAAGAGCTGTTAATGAAATCAAATTTTAATAAGAACATTAATTTTTGTAGCTTTTTTTTAAGTACAGAACGAAGGTTTATTCTTTAGCGTTTTGTGTTTGTGTTGTTTTACTTCTGAGCGGCACTTTTTTGCACACCATGGGCTAAATGGCCAGGTCACATTGACCCCGAAGGCTCAGAGAAGGTTGGGGGAGGGGACCCACTGGAACAGCTGTTGGGAGACAGATGGTAGCCTCTGGTCAGGGCCATCCAGCGTCTTCTTTAACGTTGGGTTGTTTTACCTCTGAGCGGCACTTTTTTGCACACCATGGGTTAAATGGCCAGGTCACATTGACCCCGAAGGCTCAGAGAAGGTTGGAGGAGGGGACCCACTGGAACAGCTGTTGGGAGACAGATGGTAGCCTCACGTCAAGGCCATCCAGTGTGTTCTTTAACGTTGGGTTGTTTTATCTCTGAGCGGCACTTTTTTGCACACCATGGGCTAAATGGCCAGGTCACATTGACCCCGAAGGCTCAGAGAAGGTTGGGAGAGGGGACCCACTGGAACAGCTGTTGGGAGACAGAGGTAGCCTCCCGTCAAGGCCATCCAGCGTGTTCTTTAACGTTGGGTTGTTTTACCTCTGAGCGGCACTTTTTTGCACACCATGGGCTAAATGGCCAGGTCACATGGATCCCGAAGGCTCAGAGAAGGTTGGGAGAGGGGACCCACTGGGACAGCTCTTGGGAGACAGATGGTAGCCTCCTGTCAAGGCCATCCAGCGTGTTCTTGAACGTGCACAGGCTCTCCCGCACACGGGGCCACTGCTTAACGTCCCATCCGATGGACGGCGGCGTTTCCAAGTCCATCGGCGTTCCCTACTGACCGTGGGAAAGGCGGGGAATTTTGGGGAGAAAAATCTCAACGATGCTCCAATTTCTCTTTCCCATATGGATTTTAACAACAAAATATTGAACTGATGAAAATAATAATCTCTTTATTCCTTTGTATTTACGTGTACCGAGGAATTTTGCGGAGATAAATCTCAACGCTGACCCAGCTGGGACTCGAACCTGGGAACTACAGATTACGAGTCTGGCACGCTACCGACTGAGCCACCCCCGCCCCAAGTACAGAACGAAGGTTTATTCTTTAGCGATAAGCGTTGTTAATAAATTCTTGTTTTGATGAGATATATATATTAAAAAAATAAATAAATACCCCCTCAAGCAGCTGCTTGCCACAGAGGTCTGACAGGAGCCTGTCAGTTTATATGCCACAGTAGAAGGTCTGAGAGGATGGCAGGACCTCAGCAGAAAAACAACACGAACATCCATGCTTTATCCAGGGCTCGAACCCAGGTCCCGTAGATCAGTAGCCAAGCGCGCTAACCACTCGGCCACGGGACGGTCTGATATATATATATATATCCTTTAAATTATAGATATATATATCCTCAATACGCATCTCAAAGTAAATGTGGAACAGACAAATTTTGCCATTCAGACTTTTCTTTCACCGCGGCGAAATAAAACAAGATGGCGACTGAGGACCGTATACTGCAGTTCTGCCTTAAATTGTAGTAAGGGATCTGTAACTGCTCGATGTCCATTGAAGCGGGGTTTGGATCAGTCAGGTTCAGAATTATCGCCGTAAATTTTCTCCCTCGGTCAAAAACGACAGCGTGCTTCATCCCTCTGATTGGACGAGCACAGAGCCATACTCTGTGCTGGTTAAAAAACACGTTACGTTACCTTGACGTGAGGCTACTATTTGTTTCTTAAGAGATGTTCAGTTGGTACCCTCCCCCAACTTTTTCTGAGCCCTCGTGGTCCTTGTGACCTGGCCATTTAGTCCATTGTGTGCAAAAGAAGTGGCGCTAAGAGGCAAAACAACCCAACAACTAAAGACACGCTGAATCGCCTCATGGCCTTGACGGGAGCCTACTCTCTGTCTTTTATGTCCAGTGGGTACTCTTTACCCAAACTCCTCTGAGTCCTCGAGGTCCTTGTGACCTGCCATTTAGCCCATTATGTGCAACAAAGTGCTATACACTCTGTAAGTCAAAGAACAGGCTGGATAGCCTTTAAGAGAGGATACGATCTGTCTCATAACAGCTGTTCCAGTGGGTCCCCTCAACCTTCAACCCCCCAACCTTCTCTGAGCCCCCAACCTTCTCTGAGCCTTCGGCCCCCAACCTCAACCCCCCAACCTTCTCTGAGCCTTCGGGGTCCATGTGACCTGGCCATTTAGCCCATTCTGCGCAAAAAAGTGCCGCTCAGAGGTAAAACAACCTAACGTTAAAGAACACGCTGGATGGCCTTGACGGGAGGCTACTATTTGTCGCCCAACAGCCGTTCTAATGGGTCCCCTCCCACAACCTTCTTTGAGCCTTCGGGGTCCTTGTGACCTGATCATTTAGCCCATGGTGTTCAGAAAAGTGCCGCTCAGAGATAAAACAACCCAACGTTAAAGAACACACTGAATAGCCTTGACGGGAGGCTACCATCTGTCTCCCAATAGCTGTTCCAATAGGTCCCCTCCCACAACCTTCTCTGAGCCCTCGGGGTCCTTGTGACCCTGGTCATTTAACCCATTGTGTGCAAAAAGTTCTGCTCAGAGGTAAAACATCTGAATGAAACCTTGTCCGATAGAATATTTAATTAATATGTTTTGTTATAATGTTTCAGTAATTAGGAACACCCTCTCAACCGCCATACTCAACGTCCCCCCCCCTCCTCCTGCCAACACTCCTGAATTTTTACCTAATCCACACCAGCTCATCATCAACTTCAAACTTATGAACGAATCCTACTTAATCCACCTCCACACCCCTCTAATTTCGCCGCGGTGAGCCATCCCCACTTGGCAGAATGCCAACCAGGCCACTGGCATCTTTCCAACCGGCGTCTGCTTCGGCATCTTCTCTCACTTTATCCGAATCCTCATCCGTTGCACGGGGATGAAGGAAGGCGGCTGTACACTCGCACGATCGAAGTGACGCAACACTGTTACACTATAATGGCACGCGCGCACATCAGACACATATTTTCTCTCGTGTGCCGCGATTTGTCAATAGGACCTCGTGTGAATTAATAAACAGAATTCGTCTCAGGGTTGTTGGGTTGTTTCCACCTATAAGGTTAAAGAACACACTGGATGACCTTGACGGGAGGCTACCATCTGTCTCCCAACAGATGTTCCAGTGGGTCCACTCCCCCAACCTTCTCTGAGCCTTCGAGGTCCTTGTGACCTGGCCATTTAGCCCATGGTGTGCAAAGAAAGTGCCATACCCTGTGCACGTTAAAGAACACGCTGGATGGCCTTGACGGGAGGCTACCGTCTGTCTCCCAACAGCTGTTCCAGTGGGCCCCCTCCCCCAACCTTCTCTGAGCCTTCGGGGTCCTTGTGACCTGGCCATTTAGCCCATGGTGTACAAAAAAGTGCCGCTCAGAGCCAAGATACCCAGCCCTTCTGCAGAAAGAGGGGCGGGGGTGGCTCAGTCGGTAGCGCGCCAGGCTCGTAATCTGTAGTTCCCGGGTTCGAGTCCCAGCTGGGTCAGCGTTCAGATTTATCTCCTCAAAATTCTCCGCCCTGCCCACGGTCAGTAGGGGACACCGATGGGCTTGGAAAGGCCGCCGTCCGTCGGATGGGACGTTAAGCCGTGGCCCCGTGTTCGGGAGAGCCATACCCTGTGCACGTTAAAGAACACGCTGGATAGCCTTGACGGGAGGCTACCATCTGTCTCCCAACAGCCGTTCCAGTGGGTCCCCTCTCCCAACCTTCGGGGTCCATGTGACCTGGCCATTTAGCCCATGGTGTGCAAAAAACTGCCGCTCAGAGGTAAAACAACCCAACTCTGCAGAAAGCTCCATAAATCCTAAGAATCGAATACAGTGAATCCTTTAAGGACAAAGTCATTTTTTTTCCGTGCCCATCCTCGTTTTAAGCCTCTTATAGACAAGGAAGCCAGTGCAGTGCTCTTCTTAAGTAAGCCTGTCCGTCAAAGCATTGGTTTACCATCTGCTTTGATTGTTCACATTGTCTTCCAACGTAATAATCTGTAGTCTGACAATGCTCAGTACAAACACTACCAATGGTCCTTTTTCAGGAAGTATTGAACGTTGATGTTTTGGGTTGTTTTACCTCTGAGCGGCACTTTTTTGCACACCATGGGCTAAATGGCCAGGTCACAAGGACCCCGAATGCTCAGAGAAGGTTAGGGGAGGAGACCCACTGGAACAGCTGTTGGGAGACAGATGGTAGCCTCCCGTCAAGGCCATCCAGCGTGTTCTTTAACGTTGGGTTGTTTTACCTCTGAGCGCCACTTTTTTGCACACCATGGGCTAAATGGCCAGGTCACAAGGACCCCGAATGCTCAGAGAAGGTTAGGGGAGGAGACCCACTGGAACAGCTGTTGGGAGACAGATGGTAGCCTCCTGTCAAGGCCATCCAGCGTGTTCTTTAACGTCGTGTTGTTTTACCTCTGAGCGGCACTTTTTTACACACCATGGGCTAAATGGGCAGTTCACAAGGACCCCGAACGCTCAGAGAAGGTTAGGGGAGGAGACCCACTGGAACAGCTGTTGGAAGACAGATGGTAGCCTCCCGTCAAGGCCATCCAGCGTGTTCTTTAACGTTGGGTTGTTTTACCTCTGAGCGACACTTTTTTTGCACACAATGGGCTAAATGGCCACGTCACATGGACCCCGAAGGCTCGGAGAAGGTTACGGGAGGAGACCCACTGGAACGGCTTTTGGGAGATACATGGTAGACCCCCGTCAAGCGTGTTCTTTAACGTGCAGAGGGTATGACACTCCCGTACACGGGACCATGACTTATCGTTACATCCGACGGACGGCGGTCTTTCCAACCCCATAGGTGTCCCCTACTGACCGCGGGCTGGGTGGGCGATTTTGCGGAGATAAATCAAAACTCTGACCCAAGTGGGACTCGAACCTTGGAACTGCATATTACCAGCCTGGCGCGCTACCGATGAACCAACCTCGGTATTGAGCATGTCGTTGAATCTAATCATTTCCAGTTGCTACCGCTTCGATTTGTGTATTAACTGTACGTACTGTTGTACCGAGTGTGTAAGATTCGTTTATAGAGTGAAAATCTCTCAGAGCTTGCAATGATTAACTCTGTACACGTAAATACAAAGGAATAAAGACATAATTATTTTCATCAGTTCAATATTTTGTTGTTAAAATCCATTTGAGAAAGAGAAATTGGAGCATCGTTGAGATTTTTCTCCGCAAAATTCCCCGCCCTTCCCACGGTCGGTACGGGGGTACCGATTGGCTTGAAAAGGCCGCCGTCCGTCGGATGGGACGTTAAGCTGTTGCTCCGTGTGCGGGAGAGTCATACCCTGTGCACGTTAAAGAACACGCTAGATGGCCTTGACGGTAGGTTATCATTTGTCTCTCAACAGCTGTTCCAGTGGGTCTCCTCCCCCAACCTTCTCTGAGCCTACGGGGTCCATGTGACCTGGCCATTTAGCCCATGGTGTGCAAAGAAAGTGTCATACCCTGCGCATGTTAAAGAACACGCTGGATGGCCATGACGGGACGCTACCATCTGTCATCCAACAACCGTTCGGGGCCCATGGTGTGCAAAAGAGTGCCGCTCAGAAGTAAAACAACTCAACGTTAAAGGACACGCTGGATGGCCTTGACGGGAGGCTACCATCTGTCATCCAACAACCGTTCCAGTGTGTACCCTCCCCCAACCTTCTCTGAGCCTTCGGGGTCCATGTCATTTAGTCCATGGTGTGCAAAAGACCATGGACTAATGGACATCATCTAGTGATTTAGTCCATGGTGTGCAAAAGAGTGCCGCTCAGAAGTAAAACAACCGAACGTTAAAAAATATGGTGGATGGCCTTGACGGGAGGCTACCATCTGTCATCCAACAATCGTTCCAGTGGGTCCCCTCCCCCAACCTTCTCTGAGCCTTCGGGGTCCTTGTGACCTGGCCATTTAGCCCATGATGTGCAAAAGAGTGCCGCTCAGAAGTAAAACAACCCAACGTTAAAGAACACGCTGGATGCCCTTGACGGGAGGCTACCATCTGTCATCCAACAACCGTTCCAGTGGGTCCCCTCCCCCAAACTTCTCTGAGCCTTCGGGGTCCTTGTGACCTGGCCATTTAGCCCATGGTGTGCAAAAGAGTGCCGCTCAGAAGTAAAACAACCCAACGTTAAAGAACACGCTGGATGGCCTTGACGGGAGGCTACCATCTGTCATCCAACAACCGTCCCAGTGGGTCCCCTTCCCCAACCTTCTCTGAGCCTTCGGGGTCCATGTGACCTGGCCATTTAGCCCATGGTGTGCAAAAGAGTGCAGCTCAGAAGAAAAACAACCCAACGTTAAAGAACACGTTAGATGACCTTCACGGGAGGCTGCCATCTATCATCCAACAACCGTTCCAGTGGGTCCCCTCCGCCAACCTTCTCTGAGCCTTCGGGGTCCTTGTGACCTGGCCATTTAGCCCATGGTGTGCAAAAGAGTGCCGCTCAGAAGTAAAACTACCCAACGTTAAAGAACACGCTGGATGACCTTGACGGGAAGCTACCATCTGTCATTCAACAACCGTCCCAGTGGGTCCCCTTCCCCAACCTTCTCTGAGCCGTCGGGGTCCATGTGACCTGGCCATTTAGCCCAAGGTGTGCAAAAGAGTGCCGCTCAGAAGTAAAACAACCCAACGTTAAAGAACACGCTGGATGACCTTGACGGGAGGCTACCATCTGTCATCCAACAACCGTTCCAGTGAGTTCCCTCCCCCAACCTTCTCTGAGCCTTCGGGGTCCTTGTGACCTGGTCATTTAGCCCATGGTGTGCAAAAGAGTGCCGCTCAGAAGTAAAACAACCCAACGTTAAAGAACACGCTGGGTGGCCTTGACGGGAGGCTACCATCTGTCATCCAACAACCGTTCCAGTGGGTCCCCTCCAACAACCTTCTCTGAGCCTTCGGGATCCATTTGACCTGGCCATTTAGCCCATGGTGTGCAAAAGATTGCCGCTCAGAAGTAAATGATCCCAACGTTAAAGAACACGCTGGATGACCTTGATGGGAGGCTACCATCTGTCATCCAACAACCGTTGCAGTGGGTCCTCTCCCCCAACCATCTCTGAGCCTTCGGGGTCCTTGTAACCTGGCCATTTAGCCCATGGTGTGCAAAAAAGTGCCGCTCAGAGGTAAAACAACGCAACCCATTAAAGAAAATGAGACTTGGAAAGGAATTGACCCACAGCTAATTCGTCTAATTCCCCAAAGAAGCGATGACTACGGTGATTCTGCAGATCCTGTGAACCAATGAGTACAACTTCTGGTTGATGTGGAGGAAACCAGTCATCATTTGGGAGGTGCAGCATTCTCGTCCATCAGTGCACGTGACATTACTCATGATGACCACGTGATCGTGAGCAACGCGAGACCGTTACACCCAGGCTGTTCCAGGAATAGTTAGTCGTTAAGAATGAACATAGATTCCGTTGTAACAATAAAAAATGTAAATGTGGTACGTTGGATTGCATTACCTCTGAGCGGCACTTTTTTGCCCACAATGGACTCAATGGCCAGGTCACAAGGACCCCGAAGTTTGGAGAAAAGGGTTGGTTGGTTGTTTTATCTTTTAGCCGCCCTTTTTTGCACATAATGAGCTAAATAGCCAGGTCACAAGGACCCCAAAGGTTCAGAGAAGGTTGGAGGAGGGGACCCATTGGAACAGCTGTTGGGAGACAGATGGTAGCCTCCCGTCAAGGCCATCCAGCGTGTTCTTTAACGTTGGGTTGTTTTACCTCTGAGTGGCACTTTTTCGCACACAATGGGGTAAATAGCCAGGTCATAAAGACCCGAAGTCTCAGAGAAGGTTGTCGGAGGGGACCCATTGGAACAGCTGTTGGGAGACAGATGGTAGCCTCCCATCAAGGCCATCCAGCGTGTTCTTTAACGTTGAGTTGTTTTACCTCTGAACAGCATTTTTTTCCACACCATGGGCTAAATGGCGAAGTTACAAAGACCCCGAAGGCTCCGAGAATGTTGGGGGAGGGGAACCACTAGAACAGCTGTAGGGAGACAGATGGTAGCCTCCCATCAAGGCCATCCAGCGTGTTCTTTAAAGTTGGGTTGTTTTACCTCCGAGCGGCACTTTTTTGCACACTATGGGCTAAATGGCCAGGTCACATGGACCCCGAAGGCTCAGCGAAGGTTGGGGGAGGGGACCCACTGGAACAGCTGTTGGGAGACAGATGGTAGCCTCCCGTCAAGGCCATCCAGAGTGTTCTTTAATGTGCACAGGGTATGGCTCTCCCGCACACGGCGCCACGGCTTAACGTCCCATCCGACGGACGGCGGCCTTTCCAAGCCCATCGGTGTCCCCTACTGACCGTGGGCAAAGCGGGGAATTTTGCGGAGATAAATCTCAACGCTGACTCAGCTGGGACTCGAACCTGGGAACTACAGATTACGAGCCTGGCACGCTATCGACTGAGCCACCCCCGCTCCAACTAAAATAATGACATGACGTCGAAGCACGAGACAATAATCACAACTACAAAATTTTCTTTTCAAGTTTAACTCTGAAGACTGTTCGATAACGCATTTTATAACTTTTCGCCTGAGAAATAATTCCAATGCACTCCTCAGGCAAACGATGATTCTTTGGAATTCGACTCCATTCTCTCCGATGACGTTTCGGAACGACAGTCCCAACTTCCTCTACGTCATCAGTCTCCATCATCAACTCTTTACGCCCGCTCTTAACTTGACTTCCCGCATCCCTGGCATCTCTCAGTGACCCCGTCACCCTCACATCGCATTCGCAGTGGACATCCTCATCTCTCTTCAGGCTGTTACCGTCTCTCTCCCCGCATCAACCGGTTGCCATGGGAACAGAGACGTGGTAGAATTAGACCAGAGAGAGAAGAGATCGAAGGAGTCGACGTGAGTAAATCCCTCGGGGTGAGGAGAGATACGAGGGGTTGTTAGGAGCATTCTGGCGACAATGCAGCTTTCTTACCACCCTGGTGATTGAGGGGATGGTGAATCTCGGGCCCGTGGTGATTGTTACGTATGCCGTAGAAATAGCGGAGAAGGTCGGCATGGTTACGGATTGATCCCTTTCGCAGACAACTGAAATTTTTCGAGGAGAAATAACGGGTGGTCTTAGTGGCAACGTTCATTTTCACTCCGTCTCTAAGAGAAGGAAGTTATTGTTTCCAAACCCTGGGTTTGCAGTTTAAAGACGGGGGTGCTTCGGAGGGAATTTTCGCCTTTTCTCGAAGGAGTTGAACTCATAGGCACGTAACTTACTGAAGTCTGAACTTGGACAATAGTGATATTTTCTCTCCTAGTAGAAAAAAAATTCTTTTAGCTAACACAGGTTGGGTTGTTTTACCTGTGAGCGGCACTTTTTTGCACACCATGGGCTAAATGGCCAGGTCACAAAGACCCCGAAAGCTCAGAAAAGGTTGGGGGAGGGACCCACTGGAACAGCTGTTGGGAGACAGGTGGTAGCCGCCCGTCAAGGCCATACAGCGTATTCTTTAACTTGGGTTGTTTTACCTCTGAGCGTACTTTTTTGGACACCATGGGCTAAATGGCCAGGTCACAAGGACCCTGAAGACTCGGAGAAGGTTGGGGGAGGGGACCCAATGGAACAGCTGTTGGGAGACAGATGGTAGCCTCCCGTCAAGGCCATCCAGCGTGTTCTTTAACGTTGGGTTGTTTTACCTCTGAGCAGCACTTTTTTGCACACAATGGGCTAAATGGCCAAGTCACATGGACCCCGAATGATCAGAGAAGGTTGGGAGAGGGGACCCACTGGAACAGCTGTTGGGAGACAGATGGTAGCCTCCCGTCAAGGCCATCCAGCGTGTTCTTTAACGTTGGGTTGTTTTACCTCTGAGCGGCACTTTTTCACACAATGGGCTAAATTGCCAGGTCACAAGGACCCCGAAGGCTCAGAGAAGATTGAGGAGGGGACCCACTGGAACAGCTGTTGGGAGACAGGTGGTAGCCTCCCGTCAAGGCCATCCAGCGTGTTCTTTAACGTTGTGTTGTTTTACCTCTGAGCGGCATTTTTTTGCACACCTTGGGCTAAATGGCCAGGTCAAAAGGACCCCGAAGGCTCAGAGAAGGTTGGGGGAGGGGACACACTGGAACAGCTGTTGGGAGACAGGTGGTAGCCTCCCGTCAAGCCCATCCAGCGTGTTCTTTAACGTTGGGATATTTTACCATTTAGCGGCAGTTTTTTCACACAATGGGCTAAATAACCAGGTCACATGGACTCCGAAGCCTCTGAGAAAGCTGGGTAAGGGGACCGAGAGAGCTGTTAGGAGGCAGATGGTAGTCATACCCTGTGCAGATTAAAGAACAGACTGGATGGCTGTTCTTTAATCTGCACAGGGTATGGCTCTCCCACACACTGACCACGTGTTAATGTCCCATCCGACGGACGGCGGCCTTTCCAAAAGCATCGTTGTCCCCTACTGACCGAGACTATGGCGGGGAGTTTTGCGGAGATAAATATCGACGCTGACCCAAGTGGAACTCGACCCGGAAACTTCAGATTACGAGCCTCGCACGCTACTGAGTGAACATCTCCCACAACCTCTAAGGTTTGATTTCTGCTCTAATTTTTGAACTTCATTCAATTTGAATAATAGTAGTAGTTCTATTTTTTGTACACAGTTCAGCTGACTAAATTTATTTTTACATCATATAATAATAAATATATTTAATCAAACATCGATCTGAATTAAATATTACCGTGGATTAAAAAGAATAGTTGCTCGTGCAACAGAGGGAATCTGCTGCTGTCACCTTATGACGTGTCACGAACGTTTCACTGTTGAACACTTTTAATCAATTAAATTACTTCATCTTAATCGTCATTTCTCTTAAAGGAAAGATCTTTATTTTTCAATTAATACTTCCTTCATTTAATCAGATAAAAGGATATTTCTCTCCCAAGTCAGTTCCCACATTTTCATATCTAGTGAATGTCTGCTAATGCTTTCTGCTGGCATTTTGTTATCGGTATTTGGTTTTAGTTTTTGAAATTAAAAATTATCCCACAGGTTCTCTTGATGCTCATGATGAATGGTTCTAGAGAGGATAATTAATCTTAATCATCCTTTGAGTAACTTCCACCATAGAGGGAGTGCCGAACGTTTAAAAAGTGCCGCTGTCAGTAAAGGTGTTGATAGTCTATTTAAAAGTGGTAATTGATTGGGTTATTAGCTTTGGCTAGGAGTGGGAACATTTGGGTTGGATTCTTTTACCTCTGAGGGCCTAAATCGTCAGGTTACAAGGACCCAGAGGCTTCATAGAAGGAGAACTACTGGAAGAACTGTTGGGAGACAGATGGTAGCCTCCCGTCAAGACCATCCAGCGTGTTCTTTAACGTACACAAGGTATGGCTCTTTTTTTGAACACATGGGTTAAATGCCCAGGTCACGAGGACTCCGAACGCTCAGAGAAGGTTGGGGGTGGGACCCAATGGAAAAGGTGTTGGGAGACAGATGGTAGCCTCCCGTGAGGGTTGGGTTGTTTTACCTCAGAGCGGCACTTTTTTGCACACCATGGGCTAAATGGCCAGGTCACATGGACCCCGAAGGCTCAGAGAAGGTTAGGGGAGGGGACCCACTGGAACAGCTGTTGGGAGACAGATGGTAGCCTCCCGTCAAGGCCATCCAGCGTGTTCTTTAACGTTGGGTTGTTTTACCTCAGAAAGGCACTTTTTTGCACACCATGGGCTAAATGGCCAGGTCACATGGACCCCGAAGGCTCAGAGAAGGTTAGGGGAGGGGATCCACTGGAACAGCTGTTGGGAGACAGATGGTAGCCTCCCGTCAAGGCCATTAAGTGTATTCTTTAACGTGCACAGGGTATGGCTCTCCCGCACACGGGGCCACGGATTAACGTCCCATCCGACGGACGGCGGCCTTCACAAACCTATCGGTGTCCCCTACTGACCGTGGGCAGGGCGGGGAATTTTTGCGGAGATAAATCTCAACGCTGGCTGAACTGGGGACTACAGATTTCGAGCCTGGCGCGTTACCGACTGACCCCCACCCCCACCGTAACAAAAACTACCGAACCTACCAAGAACACTCTGAAATTAACTAGTCATCAGTACAAGTAAGAAGATATTTTTTTCTCATCTGATAAAGTCGTTAATTTTTTTTTGACAGCGAACGACCACTTTTGTACAGAAAGCGACAATTCCAAGGTCATTTTTCCAAACTGCTTGCACTACACCTCCTCACGAGACGCAATCACGTGATCAACGCGGGAGGCGGAAAGAAATTTACATAAAATTTGCACGACATTATCACTAGACATCATAAAAATGCTGATAAGATTTCGCATCGCTGGTTAGTAAACCCGACGTTTACGGTAAAATGTCCGCCAGCTGAAAATTACACTAAATTGGTAATCTGGAGATGAAATTACCGAGGATCTTGCAAGCGAAATAATTACGTTGCTGAACAAACAAATTATCGCATTCCAGAGGTTTTTTTATTATGTGTCTTTAGTGTTTCGATTTAGACAGTTTTTATAATCATAAACTATCACAGGAAACATTTGATTTAAGACATGTTATACAATTATCCAAAGACTGGCATGAGATAAAGCAAACCGCTCGGACCACGGTCAGTAGGAGATTTTGGGTTGTTTTACCTCTGAGCGGCCCTTTTTTGCACACCATGGGCTAAATGGCCAGGTCACATGGACCCCGAAGGCTCGGAGAAGGTTGGAGGAGGAGACCCACTGGAACAGCTGTTGGGAGACAAATGGTAGCCTCCCGTCAAGGCCATCCAGCGTGTTCTTTAACATTGGGTTATTTTACCACTGAGCGGTTTGTTTTTGCATACAATGGGCTAAATGGCAAGGTCGCAAGGACCCCGAAGGCTGAGAGAAGGTTGGGGGAGGAGACTCACTAGAACAGCTGTTGGGAGACAGATGGTAGCCTCCCCTCAAGGCCATCCAGCGTGGTCATTAACGTTGGGTGGTTTTACCTCTGAGCGGTGCTTTTTTGCATACCATGGGTTAAATGGCCAGGTCACATGGACCCCGAAGGCTCAGAGAAGGTTGGGGGAGGGGACCCACTGGAACAGCTGTTGGGAGACAGATGGTAGACTCCCCTCAAGGCCATCCAGCGTGTTCATTAACGTTGGGTTGTTTTACCTCTGAGCGGCACTTTTTTGCACAACATGGGCTAAATGGCCAGGTCACATGGACCCCGAAGGCTCAGAGAAGGTTGGGGGAGGGGACCCACTGGAACAGCTGTTGTGAGACAGATGGTAGCCTCCCGTCAAGGCCATCCAGCGTGTTCTTTATCGTTGGGTTGTTTTACCTCTGAGCGGCATTTTTTTGCACACCTTGGGCTAAATGGCCAGGTCACAAGGACCCCGAAGGCTCAGAGAAGGTTGGGGGAGGGGACACACTGGAACAGCTGTTGAGAGACACATGGTAGCCTCCTGTCAAGGTTATCCACCGTGTTCTTTAACATGCACAGGGTATGGCTCTCCTGCACAAGCAGCCACGGCTTAACGTCGCATCCGACGGACTGCGGCCTTTTCAAGCCCATCGGTGCCCTCTAACTAACCATGGACAGTGCGGGGAATTTTCCGGAGAATCAGTAGTAGAGACTGATGGTTGGAAAGGCCGTCCATGCTGTACACAATGTATGGTTATCCTGCCATATACTGTGCACGTTAAGAAACACACTGGATAGCCTTCAAGAGGGATTGTATCTTAACAGCTTTCAAGTGGGTCCCTTCAACAAACTTTCTGTGAGCCCTCGGGTTTCTTGTGACCTGGCCATTTACCACATTGTGTGCAAAAATTGGCATACCCTGTGCACGTTAAAGAACACGCTGGATGGCCTTGACGGGAGGATACCATCTGTCTCAACAGCTGTTCCAGTGGGTCCCCTCCCAAAACCTTCTCTGAGCCTTCAGGGTCCTTGTGACCTGGCCATTTAGCCCATGGTGTGCAAAAAAGTGCCGCTCAGAGGTAAAACAACCCAACGTTAAAGAACACGCTGGATGGACTTGACGGGAGGCTACCATCTGTCTCCCAACAGCTGTTCCAGTGGGTCCCCTCCCCCAACCTTCTCTGACCTTCGGGGTCCTTGTGACCTGGCCATTTAGCCCATGGTGTGCAAAAAAGTGCCGCTCAGAGATAAAACAACCCAACGTTAAAGAACACGCTGGATGGACTTGACGGGAGGCTACCATCTGTCTCCCAACAGCTGGTCCAGTGGGTCCCCTCCCCAAACCTTCTCTGACCTTCGGGGTCCTTGTGACCTGGCCATTTTTAGCCCATGGTGTGCAAAAAAGTGCCGCTCAGAGATAAAACAACCCAACGTTAAAGAACACGCTGGATGGACTTGACGGGAGGCTACCATCTGTCTCCCAACAGCTGTTCCAGTGGGTCCCCTCCCCAAACCTTCTCTGAGCCTTCGGGGTCCATGTGACCTGGCCATTTAGCACATGGTGTGCAAAAAAGTGCCGCTCAGTGGTAAAACAACCCAACGTTAAAGAACACGCTGGATGGCTTTGACGGGAGGTTACCATCTGTCTCCTAACAGCTGTTCAAGTGGGTCCCCTTCCCCAATCTTCTCTGAGCCTTCGGGGTCCTTGTGACCTGGCCATTTAGCCCATGGTGTGCAAAAAAGTGCCGCTCAGTGGTAAAACAACCCAACGTTAAAGAACACGCTGGATGGCTTTGACGGGAGGCTACCATCTGTCTCCTAAAAGCTGTTCCAGTGGGTCCCCTTCCCCAATCTTCTCTGAGCCTTCGGGGTCCTTGTGACCTGGCCATTTAGCCCATGGTGTGCAAAAAAGTGCCGCTCAGTGGTAAAACAACCCAACGTTAAAGAACACGCTGGATGGCTTTGACGGGAGGCTACCATCTGTCTCCTAACAGCTGTTCCAGTGGGTCCCCTTCCCCAATCTTCTCTGAGCCTTCGGGGTCCATGTGACCTGGCCATTTAGCCCATGGTGTGCAAAAAAGTGCCGCTCAGAGGTAAAACAATCCAAATACTTCACCGAAACAATCGATCGGTAATTATCCACTACAAGGTCCGCTGGATTGACGGGAACACCTCAGTGATGCATTTCGCTTATCGGTCATACTGCGAGAGAAACCACGGACCTCGTGAAAGCGTGCACCACGTGATCATGCGTGCTCGCTCATCAGGAGAGCATCACTATAGCTAGCGGTAATTACTGGGGTGATTTCAGGACTTTGACACGGAACGTCGGGTAATATACAGGTAGTGGACAATGATGTGTAAACAGTTCCGTGTTATCTCAATGGAAAAATCACAACCAGAGGTCAATAACTTCTTAAATATGATTTTTAATGAAAAATAGGTCTGAAGATAAATTAAAGATCTCAATCAAGTCTATCTAGATCTCGATTTTGAACAATATTTGATCAACATTTAAAGAGTTACCAACGATGGAATGCATTTAACAGGATGCAAAAAATTGACCTCAAAATTGAAATAATTGTTGTCGGATTGGGGGTTTTACCTCTGAGCGACACTTTTTCGCACACAATGGGCTAAATGGCCAGGGCACAAGGATCATGAAGGCTCAGGGAACTTTGGGGGAGGGGACCCACTGGAACAGCTGTTGTTGTTGGGAGACATATGGTAGCCTCCCGTCAAGGCCGTCCAGCGTGTTGGTTGCGTACGGTTGTTTGTTGGGAGACATATGGTAACCTCCCGTCAAGGCTATCCAGCGTGTTCTTTAACGTTGGGTTGTTTTAACGTTAATTTGTTTTAACGTTGGTAACACGCTGGACGGCCTTGACGGGAGGCTACCATCTGTCTCCAAACAGCTGTTCCAGTGGGTCCCCTCCCCGAACCTTCTCTGAGACTTCGGGGTCTTTGTGACCTGGCCATTTAAGCCATGGTGTGCAAAATAGTGCGCGCAGAGGTAAAACAACCCAACATTAAAGAACACGCTGGATGGCCTTGACGAGAGTCTATCATCTGTCTCCCATCAGCTGTTCCAGTGGGTCCCCTCCCCCAACCTTCTCTGAAACTTCGAGGTCCTTGTGACCTGGCCATTTATCCCATAGTGTGCAAAAAAGTGCCGCTCACAGGTAAAACAACCCAACGTTAAATAACACGTTGGATCGCCCTGACGGGAAGCTACCATCTGTCTCCCAACAGCTGTTCCAGTAGGTCCCCTCCCCCAACCTTCGGGGTCCATGTGACCTGGCCATTTAGCCCATGGTGTGCAAAAAAGTGCCGTTCAGAGATAAAACAACCCAACGTTAAAGAACACCCTTAATGACTAGACGGGAGACTACCATCTGTCTCCCAACTGCTGTTCCGATAGGTCCCCTCCCCCAACCTTCTCTGAGTCTTCGGGGTCCTTGTGACTTGGCCGTTTAAGCCCTGATGTCCAAAAAAGTGCCGCTCAGAGGTAAAACAACCCAAAATCTGAAATCTACACATTTTTTTTTTCTCGTATGAAGAGGTTTCTTCGAATTACGAGGAAGATAAATTAATAAAGTTATTACGTTGGCCGTGTAATTAAAGGTTAACCACGTTGCATAATTCATGAGGTCTCGTGTATCAGTTGGAAGACAAGGCACGCCACGAGATCATTTTCTTAGGAGAGGGGAAGAGAGTAGTGGGGGGGGGGAATCAGGAAGTGTGACGTAATGACGTCGGTGTGAAACCTGAGAGGGAGAAGAATTAGAGGCGAAGAAATGATGGATAGGAGGATGGATTTCGAGACTGAGTAATTCAGCGATTTTTTTTACGTTAGCGAAATAAGTTACGAATGTTTTTTCCTTTGGAGCTGGGGTGGCTCAGTCGGTAGCGCGTCAGGCTCGTAATCTGTAGTTCCCAGGTTCGAGTCCCAGCTGCGTCAGCGTTGAAATTTATCTCCGCAAAATTCCCCGCCCTGCCCACGGTCAGTAGGGGACACCGATGGGCTTGGAAAGGCCGCCGTCCGTCGAATGGGACGTTAAGCCGTGGCCCCGTGTGCGGGAGAGCCATACCCTGTGCACGTTAAAGAACACGATGGCCTTGACGGGAGGCTACCATCTGTCTCCCAACAGCTGTTCCAGTGGATTCCCTCCCCCAAACTTTTCTGAGCCTTAGGGGTCCATGTGACCTGTCCATTTAGCCCATGGTGTGCAAAAAAGTGCCGCTCAGAGGTAAAACAACCCAACCCGAAAAATTCCCCGCTCTGCCTACGGTCAGTAGGGGACACCGATGGGCTTGGAAAGGCCGCCGTCCGTCGGATGGGACGTTAAGCCGTGGCCCCGTGTACGGGAGAGACATACCCTGTGCACGTTAAAGAACACGCTGGATGGTCTTGACAGGAGGATACCATCTGTTTCTCCCAAAAAGATTGTTGTTGTTTTACCTCTGAGCGGCACTTTTTTGCACACAGCTGTTCCAGTGGGTCTCCTCCCCCAACCTTCTCTGAGCCTTCGGGGTCCATGTGACCTGGCCATTTAGCCCATTGTGTGCGAAAAAGTGCCGCTCAGAGGTAAAACAACCCAACGCTTTTTTCTTTACTCATTTTTTAGTTTAGGTGTGGCTCTCAACCACTGTGCAGCCAGAGGGCACCACATGTGACGCAGCATTCGTACGGAAAAGTCTCAAAATTATCTCAAAGATCTACAGCATACCTAGTACTGATTTCACTTTGTGAAATCTGTAAGAGGTATGGTGTTGGGTTGTTTTACCTCTGGGCGGCATTTTTTGCACACAATGGACTAAATGGCCAGGTCACAAGGACCCGGAAAGTTCAGAGAAAGTTGAGGGAGTTGACCCACTGGAATAGCTGTTGGGAGACAGATGGTAGCCTCCCGTCAAGGCCATCCAGCGTGTTCTTTAACGTGCACAGGGTATGGCTCTCCCGCACACGGGGCCACGACTTAACGTCCCATCCGACGGACGGCGGCCTTTTCAAACCCAGCGGTGTCCCCTACTAACCGTGGGCAGGACGGGGAATTTTGCAGAGATAAATCTCAACGCTGACCCAGCTGGGACTCGAACCTGGGAAGTACAGATACGAGCCTGGTGCGCTACCGACTGAGCTAACTCCGCCCCAGATGTGCTGTAAAAATGTGAAATCTGTACAAGGTTGTGCTCTGACAAATTGAAATCAGTACAACGTTGTGCTCTGACAAATTGAAATCAGTACAAGGTTGTGCTCTGACAAATTGAAATCAGTACAAGGTTGTGCTCTGACAAATTGAAATCAGTACTAGGTTGTGCCATAAGAAAGTGAAATCGGTACTAGGTTGTGCCATAAGAAAGTGAAATCGGTACTAGGTTGTGCCATAAGAAAGTGAAATCGGTACTAGGTTGTGCCATAAGAAAGTGAAATCGGTACTAGGTTGTGCCATAAGAAAGTGAAATCGGTACTAGGTTGTGCCATAAGAAAGTGAAATCGGTACTAGGTTGTGCCATAAGAAAGTGAAATCGGTACTAGGTTGTGCCATAAGAAAGTGAAATCGGTACTAGGTTGTGCCATAAGAAAGTGAAATCGGTACTAGGTTGTGCCATAAGAAAGTGAAATCGGTACTAGGTTGTGCCATAAGAAAGTGAAATCGGTACTAGGTTGTGCCATAAGAAAGTGAAATCGGTACTAGGTTGTGCCATAAGAAAGTGAAATCGGTACTAGGTTGTGCCATAAGAAAGTGAAATCGGTACTAGGTTGTGCCATAAGAAAGTGAAATCGGTACTAGGTTGTGCCATAAGAAAGTGAAATCGGTACTAGGTTGTGCCATAAGAAAGTGAAATCGGTACTAGGTTGTGCCATAAGAAAGTGAAATCGGTACTAGGTTGTGCCATAAGAAAGTGAAATCGGTACTAGGTTGTGCCATAAGAAAGTGAAATCGGTACTAGGTTGTGCCGTGACAAAGTATCGAGTGCGAAGTTTGCCGTGATGAAATGGATTCAGTGTTCTGCGTGCCGTCAGAAAATGAATCCAGCACTAGGAGTGCCGTGACGAAGTGAATCCAGTACTCTCGATTTTCAAAAATATTCTTTCAGTATTTAAAGAGTTATGGAAGCTGGAATAATTAGCAATAAATTTACTTGGGTCTAACTTTGTCTAACTAACACTAACCAAGAACAGAGTCTAACTTTCAAACTCTATAACTTCTAAAGCTGGTGTGTCCAACCTTTTGACTTCCCTGGGCCACATTGCGTGAAGATGAATTGTTTTGGGACGCACATAAAATATATAATATAGTTAATGTATATGAATAATTTCATTTATTTTCTTATGTTTTTTATTGGGGCGGGGTGGCTCAGTCGGTAGCGTGCCAGGCTCGTAATCTGTAGTTCCCAGGTTCGAGTCCCAGCTGGGTCAGCGTTGAGATTTATCTCTGCAAAACTCCCCGCCCTGCCCACGGTCAGTAGGGGACACCGATGGGCTTGGAAAGGCCGCCGTCCGTCGGCTCCGTGTGTGGGAGAGCCATAACCTGTGCACGTTAAAGAACACACTGGATGGCCTTGACGGGAGGCTACCATCTGTCTCCCAACAGCTATTCCAGTGGGTTCCCTCCCCCAACCTTCTCTGAGCCTTCGGGGTCCTTGTGACATGGCCATTTAGTCCATGGTGTGCCAAAAAGTGCCGCTCAGAGGTAAAACAATCCAACGTTAAAGAACACGCTGGATGGCCTTGACGGGAGGCTACCATCTGTCTCCCAACAGCTGTTCCAATGGGTCCCCTCCCCCAAACTTCTCTGAGACTTCGGGGTCCATGTGACCTGGCCATTTATTCCATTGTGTGCAAAAAAATGCCGCTCAGAGGTAAAACAACCCAACAATTATTTGATTCGCACAGTGGCGCCATCTATCCGGGAAGTGGACAACTCTGCTGTCTCATTCAGATGGAATTAATTTTTGTCATCATCTGTATGAGGGTCCATGTGACCTGGCCATTTATTCCATTGTGTGCAAAAAAGTGCCGCTCAGAGGTAAAACAACCCAACAATTATTTGATTCGCACAGTGGCGCCATCTATCCGGGAAGTGGACAACTCTGCTGTCTCATTCAGATGGAATTAATTTTTGTCATCATCTGTATGAGGGTCCATGTGACCTGGCCATTTATTCCATTGTGTGCAAAAAAGTGCCGCTCAGAGGTAAAACAACCCAACAATTATTTGATTCGCACAGTGGCGCCATCTATCCGGGAAGTGGACAACTCTGCTGTCTCATTCAGATGGAATTAATTTTTGTCATCATCTGTATGAGGCAACAGAGTTGCCAACCTCCCAGATAGATGGCGCCACTGTGCGAATCAAATTAAAAAATCCGGAAAGTTTATAATGTTACACAAACTGAGAAAAGGTTAGCTATTGGTGGTGTAATGATAGCATAACAGGCATGTTTCTTGGAGACCTGGGATTTATTCCCCGGATTTTATTTGATTCACACTGTGGCGCCATCTATCCGGAAATGGACAACTCTGTTTACTCATACAGATGATTACAAATATTAATTCCATCTGTATGAGGCAGCAGAGTTGTCCACTTCTCGGAAAGATGGCGCCACTGTTCGAATCAGACTAATGAAATCTGGAAAGTTTATAAGGTCACACAAGCTGAGAAAAGGTTAGCCGTTGGTGGTGTAATGGTAGCATAACAGGCATGTTTCCTGGAGACGTGAGATTTATTCCCGGATTATATTTGATTCGCACAGTGGCGCCATCTATCTGGGAAGTGAACAACTCTATTGATTCTTTACTTATTTATTGATTTAACGCCCAGAGAGTGAGGGACGAATATTAATTCCATCTGTAATGAGGTAGCAGAGTTGTCCATTTCCCGGATAGATGGCGCCACTGTGCGAATTAAAAAAAACATCCGGAAAGTTTATAAGAGTACACAAGCTGAGAAAAGGTTAGCCGTTGGTGGTGTAGTGGTAGCATAACAGACAAGTTTCCTGGAGACGTGGATTCGGATCCTACTCAAGGCAAAACCAATTTTTTTCAGCTTATTATTTCTTAGATTCTATAATTTTCTTCAATTTATCCCGAGTCATATTTTTCCTTTAAATGCATATTTCAGAAGTTTCAGATCTTAGAATTTGGATTACCATTGTTATAATGTGGAAATTTCGGTAACTATTTTGGACTCCAACTACTTAGAACTCCTGGGGCGGGGGTGGCTCAGTCGGTAGCGCGCCAGGCTTGTAATCTGTAGTTCCCAGGTTCGAGTCCCAGCTGGGTGAGCGTTGCGATTTATCTCTGCAAAATTCCCCGCCCTGCCCACGGTCAGTAGGGGACACCGATGGGCTTGGAAAGGACGCCGTCCATCAGATGGGACGTTAAGTCGTGGACACGTGTGCGGGAGAGCCATACCCTGTGAACGTTAAAGAACACGCTGGATGGCCTTCACGGGAGGCTACCATCTGTCTCCCAACAGCTGTTCCAGTGTGTCCCCTCCCCCAACCTTCTCTGAGCCTTCGGGGTCCATGTGACCTGGCCATTTAGCCCATGGTCTGCAAAAAAGTGCCGCTCAGAGGTAAAATAATCCAATGTTAAAGAACACGCTGCATGGCCTTGACGTGAGGCTACCATCAGTCTCCCAACAGCTGTTCCAGTGGGTCCCCTCCCCTAACCTTTTCTGAGCCTTCGGGGTCCATGTGACCAGGCCATTTAGCCCATGTTGTGCAAAAAAGTGCGCTCAGAGGTAAAACAACCCAACCCAACTAGAACTCCTGTGTTTATCCATTGATGACGTCAAGGAAATGACTCTCACGCCGTCGCGTGACAACCCGAGAGGAGACTACACGCTACGAGAAACATTCTAACTCTCTAAAAGCCAGAGTATACAATTTCGTCTACTGAGAAAAGAACTCAATTCAAAGTTTTTTCTATGAAAAGCAGCACAAAAAACATGCATCTATTTTTAGAACATATTGGTGAATCTGTTTGGAGGAATCTGCTGTATCTGCCTTGAACTTGAAAATGAGATAAAAAAAAAGAATACGAAATGTAACTGAGTTCGATTGAATGCTTGGTCATTTTCGAGGAGGGAGGGGGGGGGGGGGGGGGGGTTCAGTCGGTAGCGCGCCAGGCTCGTAATCTGTAGTTCCCTGGTTCGAGTCCCAGCTGGGTCAACGTTGAGACTTATCACCGCAAACTCTCCGCCCTGCCCACGGTCAGTAGGGCACACCGATGGGCTTGGAAAGGCCACCGTCCATCGGATGGTACGTTAAGTCGTGGCCCCGTGTGCGGGAGAGCCATACCCTGTGCATGTTAAAGAACGCGCTTGATTGCCTTGACGGGAGGCTACCATCTGTCTCCCAAAAGCTGTTCCAGTGGGTCCGCTCCCCCAACCTTCTCTGAAACTTCGAGGTCCTTGTGACCTGGCCATTTATCCCATGGTGTGCAAAAAAGTGCCGCTCACAGGTAAAACAACCCAACGTTAAATAACACGTTGGATCGCCCTGACGGGAAGCTACCATCTTTCTCCCAACAGCTGTTCCAGTAGGTCCCCTCCCCCAACCTTCGGGGTCCATGTGACCTGGCCATTTAGCCCATGGTGTGCAAAAACGTGCCGCTCAGAGGTAAAACAACCCAACATTAAAGAACACGCTGGATGGCCTTGACGGGAGGCTACCATCTGTCTCCCAACAGCTGTTCCAGTGGGTCCCCTCCCCCAACCTTCTCTGAGCCTTCGGGGTCCATGTGACCTGGCCATTTAGCCCATGGTGTGCAAAAAAGTGCCGTCCAGAGGTAAAACAACCCAACGTTAAAACATTTTTTCCTCTTTAGTTTAATTATCTAACGACATTTCAACTCAAAACGCAGAAAACAACTGAGAAAATCTGAAACACATAATCATGATGATTTGGAATTCTGCTGGTGTGCGCTGATGACAGTACATGGTGGGGGGGGGGGGGGGGCGTGACGCCCTCCGGAGGGTTTAGTTCAACTGTAAAATTCGTGACGGCGAAAATTTAGAAATTATTTAATAATGACTCTACGTCTTTATACTGTATTTTTCAGACTGATCCACCACAGACATTACATTAATTGGTTGGCTAGACAGACACGAAAAAATAAACCTCACAAACTCCATCGCCCCCTTCCACCCCCACCCCCCCGAAACACCCACCTACTTTCCTCTCAGTCGTTCCTCCCACAATACTCTGATCAATACAAAATGCGCTGAAATACGAGTCCTCGAGCTCACGCACGTCCATCAGGAAACAAGCGCCCGACATTGAATTCCGAGGTCCGTGCATGTCTTCGCTAACGGAGGAGTCGCGTTCGTTGCCATGGAAACCAGTAACTGTGGTGAGCGCCAAATGGATCTGCGAAAACGCTCCTGTGACGTCATTCTTTACAGTTCGAGTATTTTTTTTGGTCGAGATATCAATTTCTGTTTTTTAACACATTTTGTTTTTAGTTACGTAATAATTTTCGATAACTTTCAGAAAGAGAATCTTCTCTTATATGCTCTGATCTGCTGAAATAGTAAGGGTCGGGGACGGCTCAGTCGTAATCTGTACTTCCCAGGTTCGAGTCCCAGCTGGGTCAGCGTTGAGATTTATCTCCGCAAAACTCCCCGCTCTGCTCTTGGTAAGTAAGGGACACCGATGAGCTTGGAAAGGCAGCCGTCCGTCGGATGGGACTTTAAGCCGTGGCTCCGTGTGCGGGAGATCCATACCCTGTGCACATTAAAGAACAAGCTAGGTGGCCTTGACGAGAAGCTACCATGTGTCTCCCAACAGCTGTTCCAGTGGGTCCCCTCCCCTAACCTTCTCTGAGCCTTCGGGGTCCTTGTGACCTGGCTATTTAGCCCATGGTGTGCAAAAAAATTCCGCTCACAGATAAAACAACCCAACGTTAAAGAACACGCTCGATGACCTTGACGGGAGGCTACCATCTGTCTCCCAACAGCTGTTCCAATGGGTCTCCTCCCCCAACCTTCTCTGAGCCTTTGGGGTTCTTGTGACCTGGCCATTTAGCCCATGGTGTGCAAAAAAGTGCCGCTCAGTGGTAAAACAACCCAACGTTAAAGAACACGCTGGATGGCCTTGACGGGAGGCTAACATCTGTCTCCCAACAGCTGTTCCAGTGGGTCCCCTCCCCCAACCTTCTCTGAGTCTTCGGGGTCCTTGTGACCTGTCCATTTAGCCCATGGTGTGCAAAAAAGTGTCAATCAGAGGTAAAACAACCCGTTAAAGAACACGCTGGATGGCTTTGACGGGAGGCTAACATCTGTCTCCTAACAGCTGTTCCAGTGAGTCCCCTCTCCTAATCTTGTCTGAGCCTTCGGGGTACTTGTGACCTGGCCATTTAGCCCATGGTGTGCAAAAAAGTGTCGCTCAGAGGTAAAACAACCCAACGTTAAAGAACAATCTGGATGGCCTTGACGGGAGGCTACCATCTGTCTCCCAACAGCTATTCCAGTGGGTCCCCTCCCTTCTCTGAGCCTTCAGGGTCCTTGTAACCTGGCCATTTAGCCCATGGTGTGCAAAAAAGTCCCGCTCAGAGATAAAACAACCCAACCTGCTAATTCCTCCATGATGAGAAACAAACCAATCGAAAACCTAATCATGAAAATGATGAAAATAAGACAGATCCAAAAAGGCAGATCTTAGAAGAACAAAAAATTAATCAATTCGGTTATATTCGAAGCACTAAGAGATTCTTGTCACGTGATATTTTTAAAACAGTCTCGTGCCAGTTTCGATGATCAATACTTCTCAGAATCACATGACCATTAATCTCAGTTAATGGCAATTGCTTTGAATCGAATCAATTCTTTAACCAAGTCCTCGTATCGAAATTTTACCGATTATTTTTCTACGGTAATGTGAGACCTATAATAGAGATCTGCTGTCTCCTCCAGAAACAACTTTTCTTTTTATATTATTATTTTATTCTGAAATTCTGAGTGATTTGCCGGGGACTTCACGAGTCCCCAGCTGGGTCAGAGTTAAGATTTATCTGTGCAAAACTCCCCGCCCTGTCGAAAGTCAGTAAGAAAGGAGGACAAAATGGCTAAGGAAATGAAGGAGAAAAGAGGACAAAGGAGGACAAAAAAGCTAGGAAATGAAGGAGAAAAGAGGACAAAAAAGCTAGAAATGGAGGACAAAAAGCTGGAAATGGAGAAGAAAGGAGGACAAAAAAGGCTAGGAAATGAAAAAGAAAAGAGGACAAAAAAGCTAGAAATGGAGGACAAAAAGCTGGAAATGGAGAAGAAAGGAGGACAAAAAAGGCTAGGAAATGAAAAAGAAAAGAGGACAAAAAAGCTAGAAATGGAGGACAAAGGAGGACTAAAAAGCTAGAAATGGAGGACAAAAAGCTGGAAATGGAGAAGAAAGGAGGACAAAAAAGGCTAGGAAATGAAAAAGAAAAGAGGATAAAAAAGCTAGAAATGGAGGACAAAGGAGGAGAAACAACCAAAAATGGAGGACAAAAAAGCTGAAAAAAAGAAGACAAAAGAGCTAGAAATGAAGGACAAAAGCGTACATAAAAGCTGAAAAAGGAGGACAAAAAAAGCTAGAAATTGAGAAGAAAGGCGCACATAAAAGATGAAAATGAGGACAAAGGAGAGCAAAAAAGGGTAGGAAATGAAGGAGAAAAGAGGACAAAGGAGGACATGTTTTCAATTTGTGAAATCAGAAATGTTTTCTCCTGCTAAGTTTCTTTTAACTTCCGATTAACAGTTCAATCAGAAAATGGCGTAATTCTAATTATTTAGTCCTCTTCAAAATATATGAAGTCCCGATTTCATCGTTTTTTAATCAATGGGATATAATCTCATATCCCGAAAAGGAAAAACTGATGATTTACTGAGTGATTCCTAAAAGTATATCATTCCTAAAAAAAAATCACCTTATCATCTCAAATTTCTGCACATTGAATGTTTTAAAGGAAATTGTTAAAAAAAAAATAAAAATCCAGAGAAGCGCGTGCCCACGAGAGTTCCTTCCTGATGATCACGTGGGAGCGCATTTAATGGAAGGGGCAGCGAGGATCAGGAATCGAATCTCGGTGGATTTGAAAGTTCTCGAGATCTTTGGCAAGAGAGATTTAGTAAGGAAGCGATTTTGAACGAACGCGCGTCCTTTGCCGCAAATAGCCTGCTGTCATATCAGTAGACTGCACGTTTGCAACACGTGATCCAGTGACGTCACTTCCCTTTAATGAAAAATGGTTTAATTTTGTTTCTTTGGGATTGCGACCGATTCTTATTGCGTTTTCGTGGAAACAAAAATATTGCGTATTTTTTTAACTTTTTCTGGCTCGTTCGCCCCCCCCTTTCTACTGAAAAAAAAAAGAGGGGTTTCATGACATGAGCTAATTTCTATTTGCGTTTTCTGCTTTTCGACATTCAACATTTTTTTTTAGATACATTTCAGTCGGTAGCGCGCCAGGCTCGTAATCTGTAGTTCCCAGGTTCGAGTCCCAGCTGGGTCAGCGTTGAGATTTATCTCCGCAAAATTCCCCGCCCTGCCCACGGTCAGTAGGGGACACCGATGGGTTTGGAAAGGCCGCCGTCCGTCGGATGGGACGTTAAGCCGTGGCCCCGTGTGCGGGAGAGCCATACCCTGTGCACGTTGAAGAACACGCTGGATGGCCTTGACGGGAGGCTACCATCTGACTCCCAACAGCTGTTCCAATGTGTCCCCTCCCCCAACCTTCTCTGAGCCTTCGGGGTCCTTGTGACCAGGCCATTTAGCCCATTGTGTACAAATAAGTGCCGCTCAGAGTTAAAACAACCCAACGTTAAAGAACACGCTGGATGGCCTTGACGGGAGGCTACCATCTGTCTCCCAACAGCTATTCCAGTGGGTCCCCTCCCCCAACCTTCTCTGAGCCCTCGGGGTCCTTGTGACCTGATCGTTTAACCCATGGTGTGCAAAAAAGTACCGCTCAGAGGTAAAACAACCCAACCCGAATCTAATAATAGTTTTAATAGCGCCCTCTATTGGTAGAAAAACGCCGCAACTTTAAACGAATATTACAGACGATTTGTTTATGCTCGAAACACAATTTCTGATGGTAAGAGTGTCACGTGGTTTACATTGGCGGTAATTATTTGCCTCCATACCACCAGGGTGGGTGGGAAAAAGAAACTTTTTTTATTTTTAGTAATAAAAAGAATTATTATTTTATTTTTATTTTATCTTACTTATTTAGATTTTAGCATTCACTCATAAGTTGCAATTCCATCCGTTAGAGGACGCTAAAAGCGAAAATTAATCAGTTTAAAAGCTCTCTCTAGCGGTTCAAAATGATGAGAAAAATGACAAAATTCGAAATGAATAATTGCAGACGATTTGTTTACGCTATAAATTTGGTTTTTTGAAGCTGGAATGTCATGGTCACGTGGTTTGCATTGACAATAATTATTTGCCTCTATACCCTCCAAGGTGGTTAAAAAAAACTTTTTTTATTTTTAGTAATAAAAAAAATTATTATTTTATTTTATAGACGCTTATAAAATATTACTATTTACATTTTTTTCTCAAATTATTAGTTAGTTCCAATTTCAACTGTCAGAGTTCAACTTCTCTTTCAAGTCCTTATTAAATCCTTTCGAAAAATCCTTTCTGAAATTCAATCTTGAAGTTTTCTTTTGTTGTCGAAATAAGGCTCTGGTGGTTTATCGAGTTAAATAGCGAAAAAACAAAACAAAATAACATCATTGTTTTTTTTTCTTTTCGTAGTTTTAAATTGTTAGCGGTAGCAGAAAAAAAAGGAAATCGAATTTGGAATGGTCAAGGGAAGATAAGAACAGTCTGAAGAAGCGATCTACAACACGTCTCGTGACGTTTTTTTTTTTGTTGAATATTCGACTGTGGAATTATTTTTTTTAATGATATTCATTAAAAAAAGTAGAGAAGATTGTCAGACGATAATTTCATAAAAAAAACGCACTTGTGCAATTTTTCAAATGCTCCAAATACAGTCGCTCAAAAAGATATCCGAACGCTATGGTTGATTACAGAATTCAGAAAAAAATATCTGGCAACGTTTTTTTTTTAGAAATTAGTGATCTGGCAATCTTCGTGTACAGTCGCTAAAACAATATCCGAACACTATGGTTGATTACAGAATTCAGAAAAAATATCTGGCAACGATTTTTTTATATAAATTAAGTGATCTGGCAACATTTTTTTAATATAAATTAAGTGATCTGGCAACAATTATTTTAATATAAATTAGTGATCTGGCAACATTCGTGTACAGTCGCTCAAAAAAATCCGAATACTATAATTGATTACAGAATTCAGAAAAAATATTTGGCAACGATGTTTTTAGAAATTAGTGATCTGGCAACCTTCGTGTACAGTCGTTCAAATAAATATCTGAACACTATGGTTGATCACAGAATTCAGAAAAAATCTGGCAACTTTTTTTAATATAAATTAGTGATCTGGCAACCTTCGTGTACAGTGTGTACGAAGGTTGCCACATCACTAATTTCTAAAAAAAATCGTTGCCAGATATTTTTTTCTGAATTCTGTAATCAACCATAGGGTTCGGATATTCTTTTGAGCGACTGTACATTCCAACTTTAAATCAGTTGCTCAAACTCAAAAGTCACACGATCAATAACAACATTTTTTTTTTTGTATACACTTGAGTATATCCATTTTAAAGTTTATGTTATAGTTTTATATTTTATAGTTTTATATTTGTTACTAAAATAAAAATGCCGTCCCATGGCCGAGTGGTTAGCGCGCTTGGCTACTGATCTAAGGGACCTGGGTTCGAGCCCCGGGTAAGGCATGGCTGTTTGTATCGAGCCCCGGGTAAGGCATGGCTGTTTGTATCGTTTGGGGGCGGGGGTGGCTCAGTCGGTAGCGCGCCAGGCTCGTAATCTGTAGTTCCCAGGTTCGAGTCCCAGCTGGGTCAGCGTTGAGATTTATCTCCGCAAAATTCCCCGCCCTGCCCACGGTCAGTAGGGGACACCGATGGGCTTGGAAAGGCCGCCGTCCGTCGGATGGGACGTTAAGCCGTGGCCCCGTGTGCGGGAGAGACATACCCTGTGCACGTTAAAGAACACGCTGGATGGCCTTGACGGGAGGCTACCATCTGTCTCCCAACAGCTGTTCCAGTGGGTCCCCTCCCCCAACCTTCTCTGAGCCTTCGGGGTCCATGTGACCTGGCCATTTAGCCCATGGTGTGCAAAAAAGTGCCACTCAGAGGTAAAACAACCCAACGTTAAAGAACACGCTGGATGGCCTTGACGGGAGGCTACCATCTGTCTCCCAACAGCTGTTCCAGTGGGTCCCCTCCCCCAACCTTCTCTGAGCCTTCGGGGTCCTTGTGACCTGGCCATTTAGCCCATGGTGTGCAAAAAAGTGCCGCTCAGAGGTAAAACAACCCAACCCAACTAAAATAAAAATGATCAGCGTTTATTTTCTGTTCTGGCTTCTTGACTGAAAAAAAAATTTTAATTTTGGGGCTTTCAATCTCTCTCTCTCATCCCTAGTCTAAATATAAGTATCTTTATAAGACACATATATTTAGATTATAATGCCTTAAAAGACATATTGCAAACCAAATTATTGTTCAAAATCGAGATCTAGATAAATTTGATTCAGATTTTTAATTTACCTTTAGACCTATTTTTCATTAAAAATCATATTGAAGTAGTTATTGTGATCTGTATGTGATTTTTCCATTCAGATGACACGGACCTGTTTCAATTTATCCTTCCAGTACATGTAATTTATTTTTTATACTTTTATAACCTCAATGTTAACTGCAACCATTATTCAGTCACTAAATAAATATCTCAATCTTAGTCCAAAATTATTTGGGGTGGGGGTGGCTCAGTCGGTAGCGCGCCAGGCTCGTAATCTGTAGTTCCAGGTTCGAGTCCCAGCTGGGTCAGTGTTGAGATTTATCTCCGCGAAATTTCCCCGCCCTGCCTAGGTTCAGTAGGGGACACCGATGGCCTTGGAAAGGCCGCCGTCCGTCGGATGGGACGCTAAGCCGTGGCTCCGCGTGCCGGAGAGAGCCATACCCGGTGCACGTTAAAGAACACGCTGGATGGCCTTGACGGGAGGCTACCATCTGTCTCCCAACAGCTGTTCCAGTGGGTCCCCTCCCCCAACCTTCTCTGAGCCTTCGGGGTCCATGTGACCTGGCCATTTAGCCCATGGTGTGCAAAAAAGTGCCGCTCAGAGGTAAAACAACCCAACGTTAAAGAACACGCTGGATGACTTTGACGGGAGGCTGCCATCTGTTTCCCAACAGCTGTTCCAGTGGATCCCCTCCCCCAACCTTCTCTGAGCCTTCGGGGTCCATGAGACCTGGCCATTTAGCCCATGGTGTGCAAAAAAGTGCCATAAAAAATAAATAAACATTTCCCCTCCCATGACATTTCTGTTTTGCCGAACAATTCAGACTCTAAATAATGGTCAGAATTTGATTTGCAAAAATCAGCTTCTTCTAGCAGAAATAATCTAATTTCTGAAATGGTTGCAGATATTTTTTTTTCTTTAAAAAAAAATCTATGTCACATATCTCCCAAGAGAGTTATTTTATTATTGACTTTTTTTTTCCTTCTGTATTTCGCTCAAGGGCGCATACTTTTTCGACACAGATATTTTCTTAAACAAAGTCAACGATTCATACGTAAGAAACCAAAACTAGGAAGTTACGTAGAGTTTCCGCTCTACGTAACTGCGTTGGAAAAGTTAAATTGAAGTGGACAATTTCTGTTCAAACAAATCACGTTTCTCTTTCAATCAATTCTTGGGAGGATTTTTATCTCAAATATATCTTTTGTTCCAATTTTGAATCGACTTAAGGTCTGTGTTTGTGTTATATTTTCTTTTTTCTTTTTTGCTTTTCACGTTATTATTTTTATTTTGAGTCCCACCCTCTTTTTTTTTCTTTTTTTTCGTCCCCCCTCTCTTTTTTGTGTTCTCCCCTTTTTATTTCTTTCCGCTTTTTTCGTCTTTTTTTCCCCCGCGTTTCTCGTAATTTTTCTTCTCATTTTTCGTTTTTCGCGTTTTCTGGTTTCCATATCCCCTGCGTTTCTCCGAATATTTTTTGTTCCGCATACCTCCCCCACACTTTTTTTCCTGCATCCCCTTTTCTTCTCACCGCGTTTTTCACAATTTTTCTTTTGCATTTTACTTTCTTCTTATTATTATTATTATGAGTTTTCCGTTAATGTTTTACCCCGCGTTTCTCGGAAATCTTTTTTTTTTGTTTTTGTTTTGCCTTCCCCCCTTTTTTCCCGATTTTTTCGTCTTTATTTTTCACGCGTGTCTCGTAATTTTTTTTTGCATTTTATTCTTCTTTTTTCTTTGCGTTTTACGAAATATTATTTGAGTTTCCCTTACCCCCCCCCCGTTCCAAAATGCGTATTTTGTTAATTTCTAAAAAAACCGCAATTTTATCCCAAAATTATTTTTGTCGATTCATCACACCTCAATAATCTCGTTTTTCCCCTATTTCTGTAACCGTTTTTTTTTCCCCTATTTCTGTAACCGTTTTTTTTTCCCGTTACGTCGTCTCCGATGTTTTCTGTTTTCTCCTCCGCTTGTCCCCCCGCCCCCACCTTTTTTTTTTTTCGTCTAACTAGCTACCGGTTGATTTAATTTTCGATTTTTGATGCAAACACCACCTTACAAAAATATTAGAGAATTTCAATTTCATGTTAATGGGAATCTAACCTCGAAGTTCTATAAATTCTAAAATAATCATTTAATGGAAAAATGTCACAGACGATTTTATTTTTATCTTCATTTAAATCTCTTTTTTTTAACAATATTCATTTGGTATTTAAAGAAAATCAAAAATTAAATAAATACGTAAATAATAAGTATCATTTTAAAAATTTTAATAAAATAAATATACAGTTTTAGAAGTTAGCGATATAATTAGTTCAATATTAGGCAATTAAGAATGTTTTTTCATAAAACAAGATAATGTATTTTTAAATATTCCAGCTTCCATAACTCTTTAAATATTGAACGAATATTGTTAAATATCGAGATTTGAGTAGATTTGATTATGATCTTTAATTTATCTTGAGTCACATTTTTCGATTAAATGCATATTTTAGAAGTTATAGAGCTTCAAAGTTAGACTGTTGCCATAACACCCAAGTTAATTTATTGCTAAATGATCCAGCTCCCATAACTCTTTAAATACTGAACGAATATTGTTGAAAATAGAGATTTAAATAGATTTGATTCTAATCTTTATTTTATCTTCAGTCACATTTCTCCATTAAATACATATTTTACTAGTTATACAGCTTCGAAATCAGGTTCCCATTCTTATAACACGGAAATTTCTTTGTGGATTTGTCAAAACAGTCAAAACAATTGTTCCACCACATTTTTAGAACGTTGAACTTCAAAGATAAACTTAATGATTTATATTCCAAATGAAAGCTTGTGAGCATCGAAGTGCCATAGGCTATAAAAAAATTCACCTCCCCGCTAAAAAAAAAGGGGGGGGGGGGAAATATGGAGACGATTGTTTCGCTCTATCTTCGAAACTCGAAGGTAGAAAACAACGGGCTATGGTTGGCACATTAAAGGCCTAGTTGAGTGCCGCATAAAATCCCTGACAATATCCCTAACTAAGCATAAAATCCCTGACAACATCCCTAACTAAGCATAAAATCCCTGACAACATCCCTAACTAAGCATAAAATCCCTGACAACATCCCTAACTAAGCATAAAATCCCTGACAACATCCCTAACTAAGCATAAAATCCCTGACAACATCCCTAACTAAGCATAAAATCCCTGACAACATCCCTAATTAAGCATAAAATCCCTGACAACATCCCTAACTAAGCATAAAATCCCTGACAACATCCCTAACTAAGCATAAAATCCCTGACAACATCCCTAACTAAGCATAAAATCCCTGACAACATCCCTAACTAAGCATAAAATCCCTGACAACATCCCTAATTAAGCATAAAATCCCTGACAACATCCCTAACTAAGCATAAAATCCCTGACAACATCCCTAACTAAGCATAAAATCCCTGACAACATCCCTAACTAAGCATAAAATCCCTGACAACATCCCTAACTAAGCATAAAATCCCTGACAACATCCCTAATTAAGCATAAAATCCCTGACAACATCCCTAACTAAGCATAAAATCCCTGACAACATCCCTAACTAAGCATAAAATCCCTGACAACATCCCTAACTAAGCATAAAATCCCTGACAACATCCCTAACTAAGCATAAAATCCCTGACAACATCCCTAACTAAGCATAAAATCCCTGACAACATCCCTAACTAAGCATAAAATCCCTGACAACATCCCTAACTAAGCATAAAATCCCTGACAACATCCCTAACTAAGCATAAAATCCCTGACAACATCCCTAACTAAGCATAAAATCCCTGACAACATCCCTAACTAAACATAAAATCCCTGACAACATCCCTAACTAAGCATGAAATCCCTGACAACATCCCTAACTAAGCATAAAAATCCCTGACAACATCCCTAACTAAGCATAAAATTCCCTGACAACATCCCTAACTAAGCATAAAATCCCTGACAACATCCCTAACTAAGCATAAAATCCCTGACAACATCCCTAACTAAGCATAAAATCCCTGACAACATCCCTAACTAAGCATAAAATTCCTGACAACATCCCTAACTAAGCATAAAATCCCTAACAACATGGGGCGGGGGTGGCTCAGTCGGTAGCGCTCCAGGCTCGTAATCTGTAGTTCCCAGGTTCGAGTCAAAGCTGGGTCAGCGTTGAGATTTATCTCCGCAAAATTCCCCGCCCTGCCCACGGTCAGTAGGGGACACCGATGGGCTTGGAAATGCCGCCGTCCGTCGGATGGGACGTTAAGCCGTGGCCTCGTGTGCGGGAGAGCCATACTCTGTGCACTTTAAAGAACACGCTGGATGGCGTTGACGGGAGGCTACCATCTGTCTCCCAACAGCTGTTCCAGTGGGTCCCCTACCCCAACCTTCTCTGAGCCTTCGGGGTCCATGTGACCTGGCCATTTAGTCCATTGTGTGCAAAAAAAGTGCCGCTCAGTGGTAAAACAACCCAACCCTAACAACATCACTATCTAAGCATAAAATCCCTAACAACGAAACAACCAACACAATAAAAATTTCTTTTTCGATTTCTATTTTTCTCCGAATCTCAGCATTAAAACTTACGACATTAAGTTGATTTAAAGCGCGTTCTTTTCCTTTTCATGTCTCGCGCCGATGCATCTGCGTTAATTTCGTAGCGAGATTGCGGTTGGGAACAGCAATTTCTTGGACTTCGTTTTCCGACGAAATCGCTGATTAAATCCCTTCGAGTTCGGAGAAATTAATTTTCGAAATTAATACAATCGCAAAACCGCCTTCACTGTCCCCTTTTCGAATTCTTCTTTCAGTAAAAAACCCTCCAGTGAAAGAAACTCGTAAAAAATAACAAAAAAAAATTCTTCATTTGAAAATGGTTTGTCTCCTTTAGGATACAGTTAAAAAAGTGACCGTCGAGTCCAACATCAATTCAATAATTTTCAATTTATGGGAGATTTATCAAACTCATTGCAGCAGCCACTAGTTAAAGAACAGGAAGCATCTGTGATGCGTAACCATGACGACGACGAAACTGGGATGAAGAGACAGAGGAGCGTGGAATGCAAATCTCGGGACTTTTTGAGACTGTGTTGAGAGAATGGTGGATGTTGGCGGAGGATCGATTATTGTTGAGAGTTTACAATCGACGCGAGCCAAATGACACAATACAGGCGTTAACAATTGAATCGGAAGGATTCTTTGGGAAAGAGATTGTTCAGTGCTAACAATCGGTGTGATTGGATATTGCGACTGCGTGGAAACGGTTAGGTTGTTTTACCTCAGAGCGGCACTTTTTTGGACACCATGGGCTAAATGGCCAGGTCACATGGACCCCGAAGGCTCAGAGAAGGTTGGGGGAGGGGACCCACTGGAACAGCTGTTGGCAGACAGATGGTAGCCTCCAGTCAAGGCCATCCAGCATGTTCTTTAACGTTCGGTTGTTTTACCTCTGAGCGGCACATTTTTGGACACCATGGGCTAAATGGCCAGGTCACATGGACCCCGAAGGCTCAGAGAAGGTTGGGGTAGGGGACCCACTGGAACAGCTGTTGGGAGACAGATGGTAGCTTCCCGTCAAGGCCATCCAGCATGTTCTTTAACGTGCACAGGGTATGGCTCTCCCGCACACGGGGCCACGGACGGCGGCCTTTCCAAGCCCATCGGTGTCCCCTACTGACCGTGGGCAGGGTGGGGAATTTTGCGGAGATAAATCTCAACGCTGACCCAGCTGGGACTCGAACCTGGGAACTACAGATTACGAGCCTGGTGCGCTACCGACTGAGCCACCCCCAGTGAATTGGTTGAGTAACACAAAACACGCGAACCGATTCAGAAGTAAGATATTTCCATAAATTTAATAACATAATTTTTAAATTTAACAATTAATAACCTACCAATTATGAAGTAAACTTTTAATGTTCCCTCAAAAATCCCCCAAGTCATTTATTTAACAAAAAAAAAGAATCACTTACAAACAATTTGCAGTAATTTTGTCTCTTAAAGTGATATTTCATCGATATCGATCTAGAAGCATCTTTGGCTTTTTTAGATATCACTCATATTTTCACATATAATCAAAATACATCACAGGAACATCATTTATGGCAGATCTCTGCGCTGGGGAACTTTCTGAATGACAGAATCGATGGAGAGAATCTCCTATTCACCCTTGTTTCCCCCGCCCATCACGGTGGGCGGGTAGGTGGGCGGAAGCACACGATACTACAGCTGCACGTGCAGCATCATTAGATTTAAGCCGTTGCCAAAATTAATGATGATAACCAATTGAAGCGATTACCGAAAGGCATATTAGTGTCTCGAAACTTTATAAAAAGTCCTTCAATTTTCTAGAAGAAGAAAAATGGTAAATATTTCAGAACTTCGAACGTTTTCCAGGATGTTGGGTTGTTTTACCTCTGAGCAGCACCTTTTTTGCACACCATGGGCTAAATGGCCAGGTCACAAGGACTCCGAAGGCTCAGGGAAGGTTGGGGAAGGGGACCCACTGGAACAGCTGTTAGGAGACAGATGGTAGCCTCCCGTCAAGGCGATCCAGTGTGTTCTTTAGCGTTGGGTTGTTTTACCTCTGAGCGGCACTTTTTTTGCACACAATGGGCTAAATGGCCAGGTCACAAGGACACGGAAGGCTCAGAGAATGTTGGGGGAGGGGACCCCCTGGAACAGCTGTTGGGAGACAGATGGTAGCCTCCCGTCAAGGCCATCCAGTGTGTTCTTTAACGTTGGGTTGTTTTACCTCTGAGCGGCACTTTTTTTGCACACCATGGGCTAAATGGCCAGGTCACATGGACCCCGAAGGCTCACAGAAGGTTGGGGGAGGTGACCCACTGAAACAGCTGTATGGAGACAAGATGGTAGCCTCCCGTCAAGGCCATCCAGCGTGTTCTTTAACGTTGGGTTGTTTTACCTCTGAGTGGCACTTTTTTGCACACCATGGGGTAAATGGCGAGGTCACAAGAACCCTGAAGGCTCAGGGAAGGTTGGGGGTTGGGTTGTTTTACCTATGAGCGGCACTTTTTTGCACACCTTGGGCTAAATGGCCAGGTCACAAGAACCCCGAAAGCTTAGAAAACGTTGGGGGAAGGGACCCACTGGAACAGCTGTTGGAAGACAGATGGTAGCCTCCCGTCAAGGCTATCCAATGTGTTCTTTAACGTGCACAGGGTATGGCTCTCCCACACACGGGGTCACGGTTTAACTTCCCATCCGACGGACGGCTGTCTTTCCAAGCCCATCGGTGTCCCTTACTGACAGTGGGCAGGGCGGAGAGTTTTGCGGAGATAAATCTCAACGCTGACCCAGCTGGAACTCGAACCTGGGAACTACAGATTACGAGTCTGGCACGCTGCAAACTGAGTCACCCCCGCTCCATCAACTTAAGAAAGGCCTCAAAAACAAATAATCTCATTAGAAAGAACTATTTTAAACAGCATATACATCAGTCGTAAACATTAGAACAAGCGGATGAATACATTGCAACTTAACGTTACAGATTTTCTGACATTCTTGTGGAAAAAGTCCAACATGGCGGCTAAGGACCCTACAATACACCGTAGCCTTTTCCACTTTTTAGGACGCATACAGGAAAATAGTTTTTTTTCCTCAATTTATATTTGCATTTTTTTGTTTACTTTTAAATACAAAACTATCTCTTGGCTATTAAGTATACAAAATTAGTTTAAACGCTTTAAGCTTCTAAACTGTTTAAGCAGATATTTTCATTAAAAATAATATGGTTGCATTTCCATATGAAATTCAACCTGAATTCGCGATTTCGCCAAATCTTTTAACTAACGCAAATATTTATTGATTTTATGCATAATTCCCACCAGTTGTCAAAAACCTATTTTCCGTAGTTGCTCTTTTATTATACTTTTATCTTTCTACGTGTCTGGCTGCCATTCACACACGGTTGCCAGTTTTTTGTTTCGCAGAAATAACGCTAAAGTTAGTGGACACGTAGATCGTTTAAGGACTTACAAATCCCATTGGCACGAAGCTCATTTCATGACTCGCAAATTCTCCATTCATAACCGACAATGGCCTACTCTTCGCTTTAGCAGGTGTCGCTAGCCACGCGATAAATTTAATACTGGATTGTTTGAATGCAGGAGAGACATTTTGAAAGTGACGAACGTAAATAATCGTTTGCAAATCGCCGGCAAAATGTAAATGGAGCATTAACTAAACGTAAAACATTTTAAAAATAAAAATAACAAATTAAATACTTCTAAAATATCACACTGCCCACTGAGATAGCTCAGGAACCTATCATTCTAATAAGAAATAGAAATATTGTGATAGCAGCATTTCAATATTATAAACCATAGAAATAATCTGATAGGAGCTTGCCACTGTAATAAGCCATAGAAGTAATCTGATAGGAGCTTGCCACTGTAATAAGCCACAGAAATAATCTGATAGTAGCTTGCCACTGTAATAAGCCATAGAAATAATCTGATTGGAGCTGGCCACTGTAACAAGACATAGAAATAATCTCATAGGAGATTGCCACTGTAACAAGACATAGAAATAATCTGAGAGAAGCTTGCCACTGTAATGAGCCATAGAAATAATCTGATAGAAGCTTGCCACTGTAATAAGCCATAGAAGTAATCTGATAGGAGCTTGCCACTGTAATCAGCCATAGAAATAATCTGATAGGAGCTTGCCACTGTAACAAGCCATAGAAGTAATCTGATAGGAGCTTCCCACTGTAATAAGCCATAGAAGTAATCTGATAGGAGCTTACCACTCTAATAAGCCATAGAAATAATCTGATTGGAGCTGGCCACTGTAACAAGACATAGAAATAATCTCATAGGAGCTTGCCACTGTAATCAGCCATAGAAATAATCTGATAGGAGCTTGCCACTGTAATAAGTCATAGAAATAATCTCATAGGAGCTTGCCACTGTAATAAGCCATACAAATAATCTGATAGGAGCTTACCACTGTAATAAGCCATAGAACTAATCTCATAGGAGCTTGCTACTGTAAAAAGCCATAGAAATAATCTGACAGAAGCTCGCCACTATAATGAGCCATAGAAATAATCTGATAGGAGCTTGCCACTCCAATAAGCCATAGAAATAATCTGATTGGAGCTTGCCACTCCAATAAGCCATAGAAATAATCTGATTGGAGCTGGCCACTGTAACAAGCCATAGAAATAATCTGATAGGAGCTTGCCACTGTAACAAGCCATAGAAGTAATCTGATAGGAGCTTGCCACTGTAATAAGCCATAGAAGTAATCTGATAGGAGCTTGCCACTCTAATAAGCCATAGAAATAATCTGATTGGATCTGGACACTGTAACAAGCCATAGAAATAATCTGATAGGAGCTTGCCACTGTAACAAGCCATAGAAATAATCTGATTGGAGCTTGCCACTCCAATAACACATAGAAATAATCTGATTGGAGATGGCCACTGTAACAAGCCATAGAAATAATCTGATAGGAGCTTGCCACTGTAACAAGCCATAGCAGTAATCTGATAGGAGCTTGCCACTGTAATAAGCCATAGAAGTAATCTAATAGGAGCTTGCCACTCTAATAAGCCATAGAAATAATCTGATTGGAGCTGGCCACTGTAACAAGCCATAGAAATAATCTGATAGGAGCTTGCCACTCTAATAAGCCATAGAAATAATCTGATTGGAGCTGGCCACTGTAACATATCATAGAAATAATCTGATAGGAGCTTGCCACTGTAACAAGCCATAGAAGTAATCTGATAGGAGCTTTCCACTGTAATAAGCCATAGAAGTAATCTGATAGGAGCTTGCCATTGTAATAAGCCATAGAAGTAATCTGATAGGAGCTTCCCACTCTAATAAGCCATAGAAATAATCTGATTGGAGCTTGCCACTGTAACAAACCTTAGAAATAGTCTGATAGGAGCTTTCCACTGTAATAAGCCATAGAAATAATCTGATCGGAGCTTGCCACTGTAACAAGCCATAGAAATCATCTGATAGGAGCTTGCCACTGTAATGAGCCATAGAAATAAACTGATAGGAGCTTGCCACTGTAATAAGCCATAGAAATAATCTGATAGGAGCTTGCCACTGTAAGAAGCCATCGAAATAATATGATAGGAGCTTTCCACTGCAACAAGCCATAGAAATAATCTGATAGGAGCTTGCCACTGTAAAAAGCCATAAAAATAATCTGATAGGAGCTTGCCACTGTAATAAGCCATATAAATAATCTGATAGGAGCTTGCCACTGTAACAAGACATAGAAGTAATCTGATAGAAGCTTGCCGCTGTAATAAGCCATAGAAGTAATCTGATAGAAGCTTGCCACGGTAATAAGCCATAGAAGTAATCTGATAGGAGCTTGCCACTCTGATAAGCTATAGAAGTAATCTGATAGGATCTTGCCACTGTAAAAAGCCATAGAAATAATCTGATAGGAGCTTGCCACTCTAATGAGTCATAGAAATAATCTGATAAGAGCTTGCTACTGTAATAAGCCATATAATTATTCTAACAGGAGTTTGTACTGTAATAAGCCATAGACATGTTCTAATAGGATATCTGATACAAGCTTTCCACTGTAATAAGCCATAGAAATAATCTGATAGGAGCTTGCCACTGTAACAAGCCATAGAAATAATCTGATAGGAGCTTGCCACTGTAACAAGCCATAGAAATAATCTGATAGGAGCTTGTCACTGTAACAAGCCACAGAAGAAATCTGATAGGAGCTTGCCACTGTAATAAACCATAGAAGTAATCTGATAAGAGCTTGCCACTGTAATGAGCCATAGAAATAATCTGATAGAAGCTTGCCACTGTAATAAGCCATAGACGTAATCTGATAGAAGCTTGCCACTGTAATAAGCCATAGAAATAATCTGATAGGAGCTTGCCACTGTAACAAGCCATAGAAATAATCTGATAGGAGCTTGCCACTCTAATAAACAATAGAAGTAATCTGATAGGAGCTTGTCACTGTAATAAGCCATAGAAGTAATCTGATAAGAGCTTGCCACTGTAATAAGACATAGAAATAATCTGATAGAAGCTTGCCACTGTAACAAGCCATAGACGTAATCTGATAGAAGCTTGCCACTGTAATAAGCCATAGAAATAATCTGATAGGAGCTTGCCACTGTAACAAGCCATAGAAATAATCTGATAGGAGCTTGCCACTGTAATAAACAATAGAAATAATCTGATAGGTGCTTGCCACTGTAACAAGCCATAGAAATAATCTGATAGGAGCTTGCCACAGTAATAAGCCATAGAAATATTCTGATAGGAGCTTTCCACTGTAATAAACCATAGAAGTAATCTGATAGGAGCTTGCCACAGTAATAAGCCATAGAAATATTCTGATAGGAGCTTGCCACTCTAACAAGCCATAGAAATAAACTGATAGAAGCTTGCCACTGCAATAAGCCATAGAAGTAATCCGATACAAGCTTTCCATTGTAATAAGCCATAGAAATAATCTGATAGGAGCTTGCCACTGTAACAAGCCATAGAAATAATCTGCTAGGAGCTTGCCACTGTAACAAGCCATAGAAATAATCTGATAAGAGCTTGCCACTGTAATAAGCCATAGAACTAATCTGATAAGAGCTTGCCACCCTAATAAGCCATAGAAATAATCTGATAGAAGCTTTCCACTGTAATAAGCCATAGAAGTAATCTGATAGGAGCTTGCCACTGTAACAAGCCATAGAAATAGTCTGATAGGAGTTTGCCACTGTAATAAGCCATAGAAATAATCTGATACGAGCTTGCCACTGTAATAACCCATATAATTATTCTAACAGGAGCTTGCCATTGTAATAAGCCATAGAAATAATCTGATAGAAGCTTGCCAGTGTAATAAGCCATAGACGTAATCTGATAGAAGCTTTCCACTGTAATAAGCCATAGAAATAATCTGATAGGAGCTTGCCACTGTAATAAGCCATAGAAGTAATCTGATAAGAGCTTGCCACTGTAATAAGCCATAGAAGTAATCTGATAGAAGCTTGCCACTGTAATAAGCCATAGAATTAACAAGCCACTGTAATAAGCCATAGAAGTAATCTGATAGGAGCTTGCCACTGTAACAAGCCTTAGAAATAGTCTGATAGGAGCTTTCCACTGTAATAAGCCATAGAAATAATCTGATCGGAGCTTGCCACTGTAACAAGCCATAGAAATTATCTGATAGGAGCTTGCCACTGTAATAAATAAAAATAAATACCCCCTCAAGCAGCTGCTTGCCACAGAGGTCTGACATGAGCCTGTCAGTTTATATGCCATAGTAGAAGGTCTGAGAGGATGGCAGGACCTCAGCAGAAAAACGACTCATACATCATGCCTTACCCGGGATTCGAACCCAGAGCCATAGAAATAATCTGATAGGAGCTTGCACTGTAAGAAGCCATCGAAATAATCTGATAGGTGCTTGCCACTGTAACAAGCCATAGAAATAATCTGATACGAGCTTTCCACTGTAACAAGCCATAGAAATAATCTGATAGGAGCTTGCCACTGTAACAAGCCATAAAAATAATCTGATAGAAGCTTGCCACTGTAATAACCAATATAAATTATCTGATAGGAGCTTGCCACTGTAACAAGCCATAGAAGTAATCTGATAGAAGCTTGCCACTGTAATAAGCCATAGAAGTAATCTGATAGAAGCTTGCCACTGTAATAAGCCATAGAAGTAATCTGATAAAAGCTTGCCACTGTAATAAGCCATAGAAGTAATCTGATAGGAGCTAGCCACTCTGATAAGCTATAGAAGTAATCTGATAGGAGCTTGCCACTGTAAAAAGCCATAGAAATAATCTGATATTAGCTTGCCACTCTAATGAGTCATAGAAATAATCTGATAAGAGCTTGCTACTGTAATAAGCCATATAATTATTCTAACAGGAGTTTGTACTGTAATAAGCCATAGACAAGTTCTAATAGGATATCTGATAGAAGCTTTCCACTGTAATAAGCCATAGAAATAATCTGATAGGAGCTTGCCACTGTAACAAGCCATAGAAATAATCTGATAGGAGCTTGCCACTGTAACAAGCCATAGAAATAATCTGATAGGAGCTTGTCACTGTAACAAGCCATAGAAGAAATCTGATAGGAGCTTGCCACTGTAATAAGCCATAGAAGTAATCTGATAAGAGCTTGCCACTGTAATAAGCCATAGAAATAATCTGATAGAAGCTTGCCACTGTAATAAGCCATAGAAATAATCTGATAGGAGCTTGCCACTGTAACAAGCCATAGAAATAATCTGATAGGAGCTTGACACTGTAATAAACAATAGAAGTAATCTGATAGGAGATTGCCACTGTAATAAGCCATAGAAGTAATCTGATAAGAGCTTGCCACTGTAATAAGCCATAGAAATAGTCTTGATAGATAGAAGCTTGCCACTGTAACAAGCCATTCAAATAATCTGATAGGAGCTTGACACTGTAATGAGTCATAGAAATAATCTGATAGGAGCTTGTCACTGTAACAAGCCATAGAAGAAATCTGATAGGAGCTTGCCACTGTAATAAGCCATAGAAGTAATCTGATAAGAGCTTGCCACTGTAATAAGCCATAGAAATAATCTGATAGAAGCTTGCCACTGTAAGAAGCCGTCGAAATAATCTGATAGGAGCTTTCCACTGTAACAAGCCATAGAAATAATCTGATAGGAGCTTGCCACTCTAACAAGCCATAAAAATAATCTGATAGGAGCTTGCCACTGTAATAAGCCATAGAAATAATCTAATAGGAGCTTGCCACTGTAATAAGCCATAGAAGTAATCTGATAGGAGCTTGCCACTGTAACAAGCCATAGAAGTAATCTGATATTGCCACAGTAATAAGCCATAGAAGTAATCTGATAGAAGCTTGCCACTGTAATAAGCCATAGAAATAATCTGATAGGAGCTTGCCACTGTAACAAGCCATAGAAATAATCTGATAGGAGCTTGACACTGTAATAAACAATAGAAGTAATCTGATAGGAGATTGCCACTGTAATAAGCCATAGAAGTAATCTGATAAGAGCTTGCCACTGTAATAAGCCATAGAAATAGTCTTGATAGATAGAAGCTTGCCACTGTAACAAGCCATTCAAATAATCTGATAGGAGCTTGACACTGTAATGAGTCATAGAAATAATCTGATAGGAGCATGCCACTGTAAGAAGCCGTCGAAATAATCTGATAGGAGCTTTCCACTGTAATAAGCCATAGAAGTAATCTGATAGGAGCTTGCCACTGTAACAAGCCATAGAAGTAATCTGATATTGCCACTGTAATAAGCCATAGAAGTGTTCTGATAGGAGCTTGCCATTCTGATAAGCTATAGAAGCAATCTGATAGGAGCTTGCCACTGTAAAAAGCCATAGAAATAATCTGATAGGAGCTTGCCACTCTAAGGAGTCATAGAAATAATCTGATAAGAGCTTGCTACTGTAATAAGCCATATAATTATTCTAACAGGAGTTTGTACTGTAATAAGCCATAGACATGTTCTAATAGGATATCTGATAGAAACTTGCCACTGTAATAAGCCATAGAAGTGTTCTGATAGGAGCTTGCCATTCTGATAAGCTATAGAAATAATCTGATAGGAGCTTGCCACTGTAATAAGCCATAGAAATAATCTGATAGGAGCTTGCCACTGTAACAAGCCATAGAAATAATCTGATAGGAGCTTGTCACTGTAACAAGCCATAGAAATAATCTGATAGGAGCTTGCCACTGTAATAAGCCATAGAAGTAATCTGATAGGAGCTTGACACTGTAAAAAGCCATAGAAGTAATCTGATAGAAGCTTGCCACTCTAATAAGCCATAGACGTAATCTGATAGGAGCTTGCCACTGTAATAAGCCACAGAAGTAATCTGATAGGAGCTTGCCACTGTAACAAGCCATAGAAGTAATCTGATAGAAGCTTGCCACTGTAATAAGCCATAGAAGTAATCTGATAGGAGCTTGCCACTGTAACAAGCCATAGAAGTAATCTGATAGGTGCCTGGCACTGCAATAAGCCATAGAAGTAATCTGATAGGAGCTTGCCACTCTAATAAGCCATAGAAATAATCTGATTGGAGCTGGCCACTGTAACAAGCCATAGAAATAATCTGATAGGAGCTTGCCACTGTAACAAGCCATAGAAGTAATCTGATAGGAGCTTTCCACTGTAATAAGCCATACAAGTAATCTGATAGAAGCTTTCCACTGTAATAAGCTATACAAGTAATCTGATAGGAGCTTGCCATTGTAATAAGCCATAGAAGTAATCTGATAGGAGCTTGCTACTCTAATAAGCCATAGAAATAATCTGATAGAAGCTTGCCACTGTAATAAGCCAAAGAAGTAATCTGATAGGAGCTTGCCACTGTAGCAAACCATAGAAATAATCTGATAGAAGCTTGCCAATGTAATAAGCCATAGAAATAATTTGATAGGAGCTTGCCACTCTATCAAGCCATAGAAATAATCTGATAGGAGCTTGCCACTGTAACAAGCCATAGAAATAATCTGATAGGAGCTTGCCACTGTAACAAGCCATAGAAATAATCTGATTAGAGCTTGCCACTCCAATAACACATAGAAATAATCTGATTGGAGCTGGCCACTGTAACAAGCCATAGAAATAATCTGATAGGAGCTTGCCACTGTAACAAGCCATAGAAGTAATCTGATAGGAGCTTGCCACTGTAATAAGCCATAGAAGTAATCTAATAGGAGCTTGCCACTCTAATAAGCCATAGAAATAATCTGATTGGAGCTGGCCATTGTAACAAGCCATAGAAATAATCTGATAGGAGCTTGCCACTCTAATAAGCCATAGAAATAATCTGATTGGAGCTGGCCACTGTAACATATCATAGAAATAATCTGATAGGAGCTTGCCACTGTAACAAGCCATAGAAGTAATCTGATAGGAGCTTTCCACTGTAATAAGCCATAGAAGTAATCTGATAGGAGCTTGCCATTGTAATAAGCCATAGAAGTAATCTGATAGGAGCTTCCCACTCTAATAAGCCATAGAAATAATCTGATTGGAGCTTGCCACTGTAACAAACCTTAGAAATAGTCTGATAGGAGCTTTCCACTGTAATAAGCCATAGAAATAATCTGATCGGAGCTTGCCACTGTAACAAGCCATAGAAATCATCTGATAGGAATTTGCCACTGTAATGAGCCATAGAAATAAACTGATAGGAGCTTGCCACTGTAATAAGCCATAGAAATAATCTGATAGGAGCTTGCCACTGTAAGAAGCCATCGAAATAATATGATAGGAGCTTTCCACTGTAACAAGCCATAGAAATAATCTGATAGGAGCTTGCCACTGTAAAAAGCCATAAAAATAATCTGATAGGAGCTTGCCACTGTAATAAGCCATATAAATAATCTGATAGGAGCTTGCCACTGTAACAAGCCATAGAAGTAATCTGATAGAAGCTTGCCGCTGTAATAAGCCATAGAAGTAATCTGATAGAAGCTTGCCACGGTAATAAGCCATAGAAGTAATCTGATAGGAGCTTGCCACTCTGATAAGCTATAGAAGTAATCTGATAGGAGCTTGCCACTGTAAAAAGCCATAGAAATAATCTGATAGGAGCTTGCCACTCTAATGAGTCATAGAAATAATCTGATAAGAGCTTGCTACTGTAATAAGCCATATAATTATTCTAACAGGAGTTTGTACTGTAATAAGCCATAGACATGTTCTAATAGGATATCTGATACAAGCTTTCCACTGTAATAAGCCATAGAAGTGTTCTGATAGGAGCTTGCCATTCTGATAAGCTATAGAAATAATCTGATAGGAGCTTGCCACTGTAATAAGCCATAGAAATAATCTGATAGGAGCTTGCCACTGTAACAAGCCATAGAAATAATCTGATAGGAGCTTGCCACTGTAAAAAGCCATAAAAATAATCTGATAGGAGCTTGCCACTGTAATAAGCCATATAAATAATCTGATAGGAGCTTGCCACTGTAATAAGCCATAGAAGTAATCTGATAGAAGCTTGCCACTGTAATAAGCCATAGAAGTAATCTGATAAAAGCTTGCCACTGTAATAAGCCATAGAAGTAATCTGATAGGAGCTAGCCACTCTGATAAGCTATAGAAGTAATCTGATAGGAGCTTGCCACTGTAAAAAGCCATAGAAATAATCTGATATTAGCTTGCCACTCTAATGAGTCATAGAAATAATCTGATAAGAGCTTGCTACTGTAATAAGCCATATAATTATTCTAACAGGAGTTTGTACTGTAATAAGCCATAGACAAGTTCTAATAGGATATCTGATAGAAGCTTTCCACTGTAATAAGCCATAGAAATAATCTGATAGGAGCTTGCCACTGTAACAAGCCATAGAAATAATCTGATAGGAGCTTGCCACTGTAACAAGCCATAGAAATAATCTGATAGGAGCTTGTCACTGTAACAAGCCATAGAAGAAATCTGATAGGAGCTTGCCACTGTAATAAGCCATAGAAGTAATCTGATAAGAGCTTGCCACTGTAATAAGCCATAGAAATAATCTGATAGAAGCTTGCCACTGTAATAAGCCATAGAAATAATCTGATAGGAGCTTGCCACTGTAACAAGCCATAGAAATAATCTGATAGGAGCTTGACACTGTAATAAACAATAGAAGTAATCTGATAGGAGATTGCCACTGTAATAAGCCATAGAAGTAATCTGATAAGAGCTTGCCACTGTAATAAGCCATAGAAATAGTCTTGATAGATAGAAGCTTGCCACTGTAACAAGCCATTCAAATAATCTGATAGGAGCTTGACACTGTAATGAGTCATAGAAATAATCTGATAGGAGCATGCCACTGTAAGAAGCCGTCGAAATAATCTGATAGGAGCTTTCCACTGTAACAAGCCATAGAAATAATCTGATAGGAGCTTGCCACTCTAACAAGCCATAAAAATAATCTGATAGGAGCTTGCCAATGTAATAAGCCATAGAAATAATCTAATAGGAGCTTGCCACTGTAATAAGCCATAGAAGTAATCTGATAGGAGCTTGCCACTGTAACAAGCCATAGAAGTAATCTGATATTGCCACAGTAATAAGCCATAGAAGTAATCTGATAGAAGCTTGCCACTATAATAAGCCATAGAAATAATCTGATAGAAACTTGCCACTGTAATAAGCCATAGAAGTGTTCTGATAGGAGCTTGCCATTCTGATAAGCTATAGAAGCAATCTGATAGGAGCTTGCCACTGTAAAAAGCCATAGAAATAATCTGATAGGAGCTTGCCACTCTAAGGAGTCATAGAAATAATCTGATAAGAGCTTGCTACTGTAATAAGCCATATAATTATTCTAACAGGAGTTTGTACTGTAATAAGCCATAGACATGTTCTAATAGGATATCTGATAGAAACTTGCCACTGTAATAAGCCATAGAAGTGTTCTGATAGGAGCTTGCCATTCTGATAAGCTATAGAAATAATCTGATAGGAGCTTGCCACTGTAATAAGCCATAGAAATAATCTGATAGGAGCTTGCCACTGTAACAAGCCATAGAAATAATCTGATAGGAGCTTGTCACTGTAACAAGCCATAGAAATAATCTGATAGGAGCTTGCCACTGTAATAAGCCATAGAAGTAATCTGATAGGAGCTTGACACTGTAAAAAGCCATAGAAGTAATCTGATAGAAGCTTGCCACTCTAATAAGCCATAGACGTAATCTGATAGGAGCTTGCCACTGTAATAAGCCACAGAAGTAATCTGATAGGAGCTTGCCACTGTAACAAGCCATAGAAGTAATCTGATAGAAGCTTGCCACTGTAATAAGCCATAGAAGTAATCTGATAGGAGCTTGCCACTGTAACAAGCCATAGAAGTAATCTGATAGGTGCCTGGCACTGCAATAAGCCATAGAAGTAATCTGATAGGAGCTTGCCACTCTAATAAGCCATAGAAATAATCTGATTGGAGCTGGCCACTGTAACAAGCCATAGAAATAATCTGATAGGAGCTTGCCACTGTAACAAGCCATAGAAGTAATCTGATAGGAGCTTTCCACTGTAATAAGCCATACAAGTAATCTGATAGAAGCTTTCCACTGTAATAAGCTATACAAGTAATCTGATAGGAGCTTGCCATTGTAATAAGCCATAGAAGTAATCTGATAGGAGCTTGCTACTCTAATAAGCCATAGAAATAATCTGATAGAAGCTTGCCACTGTAATAAGCCAAAGAAATAATCTGATAGGAGTTTGCCACTCTAATAAGCTATAGAAGTAATCTGATAGGAGCTTGCCACTGTAGCAAACCATAGAAATAATCTGATAGAAGCTTGCCAATGTAATAAGCCATAGAAATAATTTGATAGGAGCTTGCCACTCTATCAAGCCATAGAAATAATCTGATAGGAGCTTGCCACTGTAACAAGCCATAGAAATAATCTGATAGGAGCTTGCCACTGTAACAAGCCATAGAAATAATCTGATTAGAGCTTGCCACTCCAATAACACATAGAAATAATCTGATTGGAGCTGGCCACTGTAACAAGCCATAGAAATAATCTGATAGGAGCTTGCCACTGTAACAAGCCATAGAAGTAATCTGATAGGAGCTTGCCACTGTAATAAGCCATAGAAGTAATCTAATAGGAGCTTGCCACTCTAATAAGCCATAGAAATAATCTGATTGGAGCTGGCCATTGTAACAAGCCATAGAAATAATCTGATAGGAGCTTGCCACTCTAATAAGCCATAGAAATAATCTGATTGGAGCTGGCCACTGTAACATATCATAGAAATAATCTGATAGGAGCTTGCCACTGTAACAAGCCATAGAAGTAATCTGATAGCTTTCCACTGTAATAAGCCATAGAAGTAATCTGATAGGAGCTTGCCATTGTAATAAGCCATAGAAGTAATCTGATAGGAGCTTCCCACTCTAATAAGCCATAGAAATAATCTGATTGGAGCTTGCCACTGTAACAAACCTTAGAAATAGTCTGATAGGAGCTTTCCACTGTAATAAGCCATAGAAATAATCTGATCGGAGCTTGCCACTGTAACAAGCCATAGAAATCATCTGATAGGAATTTGCCACTGTAATGAGCCATAGAAATAAACTGATAGGAGCTTGCCACTGTAATAAGCCATAGAAATAATCTGATAGGAGCTTGCCACTGTAAGAAGCCATCGAAATAATATGATAGGAGCTTTCCACTGTAACAAGCCATAGAAATAATCTGATAGGAGCTTGCCACTGTAAAAAGCCATAAAAATAATCTGATAGGAGCTTGCCACTGTAATAAGCCATATAAATAATCTGATAGGAGCTTGCCACTGTAACAAGCCATAGAAGTAATCTGATAGAAGCTTGCCGCTGTAATAAGCCATAGAAGTAATCTGATAGAAGCTTGCCACGGTAATAAGCCATAGAAGTAATCTGATAGGAGCTTGCCACTCTGATAAGCTATAGAAGTAATCTGATAGGAGCTTGCCACTGTAAAAAGCCATAGAAATAATCTGATAGGAGCTTGCCACTTTAATGAGTCATAGAAATAATCTGATAAGAGCTTGCTACTGTAATAAGCCATATAATTATTCTAACAGGAGTTTGTACTGTAATAAGCCATAGACATGTTCTAATAGGATATCTGATACAAGCTTTCCACTGTAATAAGCCATAGAAATAATCTGATAGGAGCTTGCCACTGTAACAAGCCATAGAAATAATCTGATAGGAGCTTGCCACTGTAACAAGCCATAGAAATAATCTGATAGGAGCTTGTCACTGTAACAAGCCACAGAAGAAATCTGATAGGAGCTTGCCACTGTAATAAACCATAGAAGTAATCTGATAAGAGCTTGCCACTGTAATGAGCCATAGAAATAATCTGATAGAAGCTTGCCACTGTAATAAGCCATAGACGTAATCTGATAGAAGCTTGCCACTGTAATAAGCCATAGAAATAATCTGATAGGAGCTTGCCACTGTAACAAGCCATAGAAATAATCTGATAGGAGCTTGCCACTGTAATAAACAATAGAAGTAATCTGATAGGAGCTTGTCACTGTAATAAGCCATAGAAGTAATCTGATAAGAGCTTGCCACTGTAATAAGACATAGAAATAATCTGATAGAAGCTTGCCACTGTAACAAGCCATAGACGTAATCTGATAGAAGCTTGCCACTGTAATAAGCCATAGAAATAATCTGATAGGAGCTTGCCACTGTAACAAGCCATAGAAATAATCTGATAGGAGCTTGCCACTGTAATAAACAATAGAAATAATCTGATAGGTGCTTGCCACTGTAACAAGCCATAGAAATAATCTGATAGGAGCTTGCCACAGTAATAAGCCATAGAAATATTCTGATAGGAGCTTTCCACTGTAATAAACCATAGAAGTAATCTGATAGGAGCTTGCCACAGTAATAAGCCATAGAAATATTCTGATAGGAGCTTGCCACTCTAACAAGCCATAGAAATAAACTGATAGAAGCTTGCCACTGCAATAAGCCATAGAAGTAATCCGATACAAGCTTTCCATTGTAATAAGCCATAGAAATAATCTGATAGGAGCTTGCCACTGTAACAAGCCATAGAAATAATCTGCTAGGAGCTTGCCACTGTAACAAGCCATAGAAATAATCTGATAAGAGCTTGCCACTGTAATAAGCCATAGAACTAATCTGATAAGAGCTTGCCACCCTAATAAGCCATAGAAATAATCTGATAGAAGCTTTCCACTGTAATAAGCCATAGAAGTAATCTGATAGGAGCTTGCCACTGTAACAAGCCATAGAAATAGTCTGATAGGAGTTTGCCACTGTAATAAGCCATAGAAATAATCTGATACGAGCTTGCCACTGTAATAACCCATATAATTATTCTAACAGGAGCTTGCCATTGTAATAAGCCATAGAAATAATCTGATAGAAGCTTGCCAGTGTAATAAGCCATAGACGTAATCTGATAGAAGCTTTCCACTGTAATAAGCCATAGAAATAATCTGATAGGAGCTTGCCACTGTAATAAGCCATAGAAGTAATCTGATAAGAGCTTGCCACTGTAATAAGCCATAGAAGTAATCTGATAGAAGCTTGCCACTGTAATAAGCCATAGAATTAACAAGCCACTGTAATAAGCCATAGAAGTAATCTGATAGGAGCTTGCCACTGTAACAAGCCTTAGAAATAGTCTGATAGGAGCTTTCCACTGTAATAAGCCATAGAAATAATCTGATCGGAGCTTGCCACTGTAACAAGCCATAGAAATTATCTGATAGGAGCTTGCCACTGTAATAAATAAAAATAAATACCCCCTCAAGCAGCTGCTTGCCACAGAGGTCTGACATGAGCCTGTCAGTTTATATGCCATAGTAGAAGGTCTGAGAGGATGGCAGGACCTCAGCAGAAAAACGACTCATACATCATGCCTTACCCGGGATTCGAACCCAGAGCCATAGAAATAATCTGATAGGAGCTTGCACTCTAATAAGCCATAGAAATAATCTGATTGGAGCTTGCCACTGTAACAAACCTTAGAAATAGTCTGATAGGAGCTTTCCACTGTAATAAGCCATAGAAATAATCTGATCGGAGCTTGCCACTGTAACAAGCCATAGAAATCATCTGATAGGAGCTTGCCACTGTAATGAGCCATAGAAATAAACCGATAGGAGCTTGCCACTGTAATAAGCCATAGAAATAATCTGATAGGAGCTTGCCACTGTAAGAAGCCATCGAAATAATATGATAGGAGCTTTCCACTGTAACAAGCCATAGAAATAATCTGATAGGAGCTTGCCACTGTAAAAAGCCATAAAAATAATCTGATAGGAGCTTGCCACTGTAATAAGCCATATAAATAATCTGATAGGAGCTTGCCACTGTAACAAGCCATAGAAGTAATCTGATAGAAGCTTGCCGCTGTAATAAGCCATAGAAGTAATCTGATAGAAGCTTGCCACGGTAATAAGCCATAGAAGTAATCTGATAGGAGCTTGCCACTCTGATAAGCTATAGAAGTAATCTGATAGGAGCTTGCCACTGTAAAAAGCCATAGAAATAATCTGATAGGAGCTTGCCACTCTAATGAGTCATAGAAATAATCTGATAAGAGCTTGCTACTGTAATAAGCCATATAATTATTCTAACAGGAGTTTGTACTGTAATAAGCCATAGACATGTTCTAATAGGATATCTGATACAAGCTTTCCACTGTAATAAGCCATAGAAATAATCTGATAGGAGCTTGCCACTGTAACAAGCCATAGAAATAATCTGATAGGAGCTTGCCACTGTAACAAGCCATAGAAATAATCTGATAGGAGCTTGTCACTGTAACAAGCCACAGAAGAAATCTGATAGGAGCTTGCCACTGTAATAAACCATAGAAGTAATCTGATAAGAGCTTGCCACTGTAATGAGCCATAGAAATAATCTGATAGAAGCTTGCCACTGTAATAAGCCATAGACGTAATCTGATAGAAGCTTGCCACTGTAATAAGCCATAGAAATAATCTGATAGGAGCTTGCCACTGTAACAAGCCATAGAAATAATCTGATAGGAGCTTGCCACTGTAATAAACAATAGAAGTAATCTGATAGGAGCTTGTCACTGTAATAAGCCATAGAAGTAATCTGATAAGAGCTTGCCACTGTAATAAGACATAGAAATAATCTGATAGAAGCTTGCCACTGTAACAAGCCATAGACGTAATCTGATAGAAGCTTGCCACTGTAATAAGCCATAGAAATAATCTGATAGGAGCTTGCCACTGTAACAAGCCATAGAAATAATCTGATAGGAGCTTGCCACTGTAATAAACAATAGAAATAATCTGATAGGTGCTTGCCACTGTAACAAGCCATAGAAATAATCTGATAGGAGCTTGCCACAGTAATAAGCCATAGAAATATTCTGATAGGAGCTTTCCACTGTAATAAACCATAGAAGTAATCTGATAGGAGCTTGCCACAGTAATAAGCCATAGAAATATTCTGATAGGAGCTTGCCACTCTAACAAGCCATAGAAATAAACTGATAGAAGCTTGCCACTGCAATAAGCCATAGAAGTAATCCGATACAAGCTTTCCATTGTAATAAGCCATAGAAATAAACTGATAGGAGCTTGCCACTGTAACAAGCCATAGAAATAATCTGCTAGGAGCTTGCCACTGTAACAAGCCATAGAAATAATCTGATAAGAGCTTGCCACTGTAATAAGCCATAGAACTAATCTGATAAGAGCTTGCCACCCTAATAAGCCATAGAAATAATCTGATAGAAGCTTTCCACTGTAATAAGCCATAGAAGTAATCTGATAGGAGCTTGCCACTGTAACAAGCCATAGAAATAGTCTGATAGGAGTTTGCCACTGTAATAAGCCATAGAAATAATCTGATACGAGCTTGCCACTGTAATAACCCATATAATTATTCTAACAGGAGCTTGCCATTGTAATAAGCCATAGAAATAATCTGATAGAAGCTTGCCAGTGTAATAAGCCATAGACGTAATCTGATAGAAGCTTTCCACTGTAATAAGCCATAGAAATAATCTGATAGGAGCTTGCCACTGTAATAAGCCATAGAAGTAATCTGATAAGAGCTTGCCACTGTAATAAGCCATAGAAGTAATCTGATAGAAGCTTGCCACTGTAATAAGCCATAGAATTAACAAGCCACTGTAATAAGCCATAGAAGTAATCTGATAGGAGCTTGCCACTGTAACAAGCCTTAGAAATAGTCTGATAGGAGCTTTCCACTGTAATAAGCCATAGAAATAATCTGATCGGAGCTTGCCACTGTAACAAGCCATAGAAATTATCTGATAGGAGCTTGCCACTGTAATAAATAAAAATAAATACCCCCTCAAGCAGCTGCTTGCCACAGAGGTCTGACATGAGCCTGTCAGTTTATATGCCATAGTAGAAGGTCTGAGAGGATGGCAGGACCTCAGCAGAAAAACGACTCATACATCATGCCTTACCCGGGATTCGAACCCAGAGCCATAGAAATAATCTGATAGGAGCTTGCACTGTAAGAAGCCATCGAAATAATCTGATAGGTGCTTGCCACTGTAACAAGCCATAGAAATAATCTGATACGAGCTTTCCACTGTAACAAGCCATAGAAATAATCTGATAGGAGCTTGCCACTGTAACAAGCCATAAAAATAATCTGATAGAAGCTTGCCACTGTAATAACCAATATAAATTATCTGATAGGAGCTTGCCACTGTAACAAGCCATAGAAGTAATCTGATAGAAGCTTGCCACTGTAATAAGCCATAGAAGTAATCTGATAGAAGCTTGCCACTGTAATAAGCCATAGAAGTAATCGGATAAAAGCTTGCCACTGTAATAAGCCATAGAAGTAATCTGATAGGAGCTAGCCACTCTGATAAGCTATAGAAGTAATCTGATAGGAGCTTGCCACTGTAAAAAGCCATAGAAATAATCTGATATTAGCTTGCCACTCTAATGAGTCATAGAAATAATCTGATAAGAGCTTGCTACTGTAATAAGCCATATAATTATTCTAACAGGAGTTTGTACTGTAATAAGCCATAGACAAGTTCTAATAGGATATCTGATAGAAGCTTTCCACTGTAATAAGCCATAGAAATAATCTGATAGGAGCTTGCCACTGTAACAAGCCATAGAAATAATCTGATAGGAGCTTGCCACTGTAACAAGCCATAGAAATAATCTGATAGGAGCTTGTCACTGTAACAAGCCATAGAAGAAATCTGATAGGAGCTTGCCACTGTAATAAGCCATAGAAGTAATCTGATAAGAGCTTGCCACTGTAATAAGCCATAGAAATAATCTGATAGAAGCTTGCCACTGTAATAAGCCATAGAAATAATCTGATAGGAGCTTGCCACTGTAACAAGCCATAGAAATAATCTGATAGGAGCTTGACACTGTAATAAACAATAGAAGTAATCTGATAGGAGATTGCCACTGTAATAAGCCATAGAAGTAATCTGATAAGAGCTTGCCACTGTAATAAGCCATAGAAATAGTCTTGATAGATAGAAGCTTGCCACTGTAACAAGCCATTCAAATAATCTGATAGGAGCTTGACACTGTAATGAGTCATAGAAATAATCTGATAGGAGCATGCCACTGTAAGAAGCCGTCGAAATAATCTGATAGGAGCTTTCCACTGTAACAAGCCATAGAAATAATCTGATAGGAGCTTGCCACTCTAACAAGCCATAAAAATAATCTGATAGGAGCTTGCCACTGTAATAAGCCATAGAAATAATCTAATAGGAGCTTGCCACTGTAATAAGCCATAGAAGTAATCTGATAGGAGCTTGCCACTGTAACAAGCCATAGAAGTAATCTGATATTGCCACAGTAATAAGCCATAGAAGTAATCTGATAGAAGCTTGCCACTGTAATAAGCCATAGAAATAATCTGATAGAAACTTGCCACTGTAATAAGCCATAGAAGTGTTCTGATAGGAGCTTGCCATTCTGATAAGCTATAGAAGTAATCTGATAGGAGCTTGCCACTGTAAAAAGCCATAGAAATAATCTGATAGGAGCTTGCCACTCTAATGAGTCATAGAAATAATCTGATAAGAGCTTGCTACTGTAATAAGCCATATAATTATTCTAACAGGAGTTTGTACTGTAATAAGCCATAGACATGTTCTAATAGGATATCTGATAGAAACTTGCCACTGTAACAAGCCATAGAAATAATCTGATAGGAGCTTGTCACTGTAACAAGCCATAGAAATAATCTGATAGGAGCTTGCCACTGTAATAAGCCATAGAAGTAATCTGATAGGAGCTTGACACTGTAAAAAGCCATAGAAGTAATCTGATAGAAGCTTGCCACTCTAATAAGCCATAGACGTAATCTGATAGGAGCTTGCCACTGTAATAAGCCACAGAAGTAATCTGATAGGAGCTTGCCACTGTAACAAGCCATAGAAGTAATCTGATAGAAGCTTGCCACTGTAATAAGCCATAGAAGTAATCTGATAGGAGCTTGCCACTGTAACAAGCCATAGAAGTAATCTGATAGGTGCCTGGCACTGCAATAAGCCATAGAAGTAATCTGATAGGAGCTTGCCACTCTAATAAGCCATAGAAATAATCTGATTGGAGCTGGCCACTGTAACAAGCCATAGAAATAATCTGATAGGAGCTTGCCACTGTAACAAGCCATAGAAGTAATCTGATAGGAGCTTTCCACTGTAATAAGCCATACAAGGAATCTGATAGAAGCTTTCCACTGTAATAAGCTATACAAGTAATCTGATAGGAGCTTGCCATTGTAATAAGCCATAGAAGTAATCTGATAGGAGCTTGCTACTCTAATAAGCCATAGAAATAATCTGATAGAAGCTTGCCACTGTAATAAGCCAAAGAAATAATCTGATAGGAGTTTGCCACTCTAATAAGCTATAGAAGTAATCTGATAGGAGCTTGCCACTGTAACAAACCATAGAAATAATCTGATAGAAGCTTGCCAATGTAATAAGCCATAGAAATAATTTGATAGGAGCTTGCCACTCTATCAAGCCATAGAAATAATCTGATAGGAGCTTGCCACTGTAACAAGCCATAGAAGTAATCTGATAGAAGCTTGCCGCTGTAATAAGCCATAGAAGTAATCTGATAGAAGCTTGCCACTGTAATAAGCCATAGAAGTAATCTGATAGAAGCTTGCCACTGTAATAAGCCATAGAAGTAATCTGATAGAAGCTTGCCACGGTAATAAGCCATAGAAGTAAGCTGATAGGAGCTTGCCACTCTGATAAGCTATAGAAGTAATTTGATAGGAGCTTGCCACTGTAAAAAGCCATAGAAATAATCTGATAGGAGCTTGCCACTCTAATGAGTCATAGAAATAATCTGATAAGAGCTTGCTACTGTAATAAGCCATATAATTATTCTAACAGGAGTTTGTACTGTAATAAGCCATAGACATGTTCTAATAGGATATCTGATACAAGCTTTCCACTGTAATAAGCCATAGAAATAATCTGATAGCAGCTTGCCACTGTAACAAGACATAGATATAATCTGATAGCAGCTTGCCACTGTAACAAGACATAGATATAATCTGATAGGAGCTTGCCACTGTAACAAGCCATAGAAATAATCTGATAGGAGCTTGCCACTGTAATAAGCCATAGAAGTAATCTGATAAGAGCTTGCCACTGTAATAAGCCATAGAAATAATCTGATAGAAGCTTGCCACTGTAATAAGCCATAGAAATAATCTGATAGGAGCTTGCCACTGTAACAAGCCATAGAAATAATCTGATAGGAGCTTGACACTGTAATAAACAATAGAAGTAATCTGATAGGAGATTGCCACTCTAATAAGCCATAGAAGTAATCTGATAAGAGCTTGCCACTGTAATAAGCCATAGAAATAATCTGATAGAAGCTTGCCACTTTAACAAGCCATTCAAATAATCTGATAGGAGCTTGACACTCTAATGAGTCATAGAAAAAATCTGATAGGAGCATGCCACTGTAAGAAGCCATCGAAATAATCTGATAGGAGCTTTCCACTGTAACAAGCCATAGAAATAATCTGATAGGAGCTTGCCACTCTAACAAGCCATAAAAATAATCTGATAGGAGCTTGCCACTGTAATAAGCCATAGAAATAATCTAATAGGAGCTTGCCACTGTAACAAGCCATAGAAGTAATCTGATATTGCCACTGTAATAAGCCATAGAAGTAATCTGATAGGAGCTTGCCACTGTAATAAACCATAGAAGTAATCACTGTAATAAACAATAGAAGTAATCTGATAGGAAATTGCCACTCTAATAAGCCATAGAAGTAATCTGATAAGAGCTTGCCACTGTAATAAGCCATAGAAATAATCTGATAGAAGCTTGCCACTGTAACAAGCCATTCAAATAATCTGATAGGAGCTTGACACTGTAATGAGTCATAGAAATAATCTGATAGGAGCATGCCACTGTAAGAAGCCATCGAAATAATCTGATAGGAGCTTGCCACTGTAATAAGCCATAGAAATAATCTAATAGGAGCTTGCCACTGTAACAAGCCATAGAAGTAATCTGATATTGCCACTGTAATAAGCCATAGAAGTAATCTGATAGGAGCTTGCCACTGTAATAAACCATAGAAGTAATCAGATAAGAGCTTGCCACTGTAATAAGCCATAGAAATAATCTGATAGAAGCTTGCCACTGTAATAAGCCATAGACGTAATCTGATAGAAGCTTGCCACTGTAATAAGCCATAGAAATAATCTGATAGGAGCTTGCTACTGTAAGAAGCCATAGAAATAATCTGATAGGAGCTTGCCACTGTAATAAACAATAGAAGTAATCTGATAGGAGCTTGTCATTGTAATAAGCCATAGAAGTAATCTGATAAGAGCTTCCCACTGTAATAAGCCATAGAAATAATCTGATAGAAGCTTGCCACTGTAACAAGCCATAGAAATAATCTGATAGGAGCTTGCCACTGTAATGAGTCATAGAAATAATCTGATAGGAGCTTGCCACTATAATAAGCCATAGAAATAATCTGATAGGAGCTTGCACCTGTAAGAAGCCATCGAAATAATCTGATAGGTGCTTGCCACTGTAACAAGACATAGAAATAATCTGATAGGAGCTTTCCACAGTAATAAGCCATAGAAATATTCTGATAGGAGCTTTCCACTGTAATAAACCATAGAAGTAATCTGATAGGAGCTTGCCACAGTAATAAGCCATAGAAATATTCTGATAGGAGCTTGCCACTCTAACAAGCCATAGAAATAATCTGATAGAAGCTTGCCACTGCAATAAGCCATAGAAGTAATCTGATACAAGCTTTCCATTGTAATAAGCCATAGAAATAATCTGATAGGAGCTTGCCACTGTACCAAGCCATAGAAGTAATCTGATAGGAGCTTGCCACTGTAACAAGCCATAGAAATAATCTGATAGGAGCTTGCCACTGTAACAAGCCATAGAAATAATCTGATAGGAGCTTCCCACTGTAATAAGCCATAGAAGTAATCTGATAAGAGCTTGCCACCCTAATAAGACATAAAAATAATCTGATAGAAGCTATCCACTGTAATAAGCCATAGAAGTAATCTGATAGGAGCTTGCCACTGCAACAAGCCATAGAAATAGTCTGATAGGAGTTTGCCACTGTAATAAGCCATAGAAATAATCTGATAGGAGCTTGCCACTGTAATAACCCATATAATTATTCTAACAGGAGCTTGCCACTGTAATAAGCCATAGAAATAATCTGATAGAAGCTTACCACTGTAATAAGCCATAGACGTAATCTGATAGAAGCTTTCCACTGTAATAAGCCATAGAAATAATCTGATAAGAGCTTGCCACTGTAATAAGCCATAGAAGTAATCTGATAGAAGCTTGCCACTGTAAGAAGCCATAGAAGTAACAAGCCACTGTAATAAGCCATAGAAGTAACAAGCCACTGTAATAAGCCATAGAAGTAATCTGATAGGAGCTTGCCACTGTAACAAGCCTTAGAAATAGTCTGATAGGAGCTTTCCACTGTAATAAGCCATAGAAATAATCTGATCGGAGCTTGCCACTGTAACAAGCCATAGAAATTATCCGGTAAGAGCTTGCCACTCTAATGAGCCATAGAAATAATCTGATAGGAGCTTGCCACTGTAATAAGCCATAGATATAATCTGATAGGAGCTTCCCACTGTAAGAAGCCATCGAAATCTGATAGGTGCTTGCCACTGTAACAAGCCATAGAAATAATCTGATAGGAGCTTGCCACTGTAATGAGTCATAGAAGTAATCTGATAGGAGCTTGCCACAGTAATAAGCCATAGAAATATTCTGATAGGAGCTTGCCACTCTAACAAGCCATAGAAATAATCTGATAGAAGCTTGCCAATGCAATAAGCCATAGAAGTAATCTGATACAAGCTTTCCATTGTAATAAGCCATAGAAATAATCTGATAGGAGCTTGCCACTGTAATAAGCCATAGAAGTAATCTGATAGAAGCTTGCCACCCTAATAAGCCATAGAAATAATCTGATAAAAGCTTTCCACTGTAATAAGCCATAGAAGTAATCTGATAGGAGCTTGCCACTGCAACAAGCCATAGAAATAGTCTGATAGGAGTTTGCCACTGTAATAAGCCATAGAAATAATCTGATAGGAGCTTGCCACTGTAATAACCCATATAATTATTCTAACAGGAGCTTGCCACTGTAATAAGCCATAGAAATAATGTGATAGAAGCTTAACGTCTTATGGTCTATGGCTCACTATAATAAGCTTAACGTCTATGGCTCACTATAATAAGCCATAGACGTAATATACCATAGACTGATAGAAGTTTTCCACTGTAATAAGCCATAGAAATAATCTGATAGGAGCTTGCCACTGTAATAAGCCATAGAAGTAATCTGATAAGAGCTTGCCACTGTAATAAGCCATAGAAGTAATCTGATAGAAGCTTGCCACTGTAATAAGCCATAGAAGTAACAAGCCACTGTAATAAGCCATAGAAGTAATCTGATAGGAGCTTGTCACTGTAACAAGCCTTAGAAATAGTCTGATAGGAGCTTGCCACTCTAATGAGCCATAGAAATAATCTGATAGGAGCTTGCCACTGTAATAAGCCATAGATATAATCTGATAGGAGCTTGCCACTGTAAGAAGCCATCGAAATCTGATAGGTGCTTGCCACTGTAACAAGCCATAGAAATAATCTGATAGGAGCTTTCCACTGTAACAAGCCATAGAAATAATCTGATAGAAGCTTGCCACTGTAATAAGCCATAGAAGTAATCTGATAGAAGCTTGCCACCGTAATAAGCGATAGAAGTAATCTGACAGAAGCTTGCCACTGTAATAAGCCACAGAAGTAATCTGATAGGAGCTTGCCACTCTGATAAGCTATAGAAGTAATCTGATAGGAGCTTGCCACTGTAAAAAGCCATAGAAATAATCTGATAGGAGCTTGCCACTCTAATGAGTCATAGAAATAATCTGATAAGAGCGTGCTACTGCAATAAGCCATATAATTATTCTAACAGGAGTTTGTACTGTAATAAGCCATAGACAAGTTCTAATAGGATATCTGATAGAAGCTTTCCACTGTAATAAGCCATAGAAATAATCTGATAGGAGCTTGCCACTGTAACAAGCCATAGAAATAATCTGATAGGAGCTTGCCACTGTAACAAGCCATAGAAATAATCTGATAGGAGCTTGTCACTGTAACAAGCCATAGAAGAAATGTGATAGGAGCTTGCCACTGTAATAAGCCATAGAAGTAATCTGATAAGAGCTTGCCACTGTAATAAGCCATAGAAATAATCTGATAGAAGCTTGCCACTGTCATAAGCCATAGACGTAATCTGATAGAAGCTTGCCACTGTAATAAGCCATAGAAATAATCTGATAGGAGCTTGCCACTGTAACAAGCCATAGAAATAATCTGATAAGAGCTTGACACTGTAATAAACAATATAAGAAATCTGATAGTAGCTTGCCACTGTAATAAGCCATAGAAGTAATCTGATAAGAGCTTGCCACTGTAATAAGCCATAGAAATAATCTGATAGAAGCTTGCCACTGTAACAAGCCATTCAAATAATCTGATAGGAGCTTGACACTGTAACAAGCCATAGAAATAATCTGATAGGAGCTTGCCATTGTAACAAGGCATAGAAATAATCTGATAGGAGCTTGTCACTGTAACAAGCCATAGAAGTAATCTGATAGGAGCTTGCTACTGTAACAAGCCATAGAAATAATCTGTTAGGAGCTTGCCACTGTAATAAGCCATAGAAGTAATCTGATAGGAGCTTGCCACTGTAAAAAGCCACAGAAGTAATCTGATAGAAGCTTGCCACTGTAATAAGCCATAGACGTAATCTGATAGGAGCTTGCCACTGTAATAAGCCATAGAAGTAATCTGATAGGAGCTTGCCACTGTAATAAGCCACAGAAGTAATCTGATAGGAGCTTGCCACTGCAACAAGCCATAGAAATAATCTGATAGGAGCCTGCCACTATAATAAGCCATAGAAGTAATCTGATAGGAGCTTGCCACTCTAATAAGCCATAGAAATAATCTGATTGGAGCTGGCCACTGTAACAAGCCATAGAAATAATATGATAGGAGCTTGCCACTGTAACAAGCCATAGAAGTAATCTGATAGGAGCTTTCCACTGTAATAAGCCATAGAAGTAATCTGATAGGAGCTTGCCATTGTAATAAGCCATAGAAGTAATCTGATAGGAGCTTGCTACTGTAATAAGCCATAGAAATAATCTGATAGAAGCTTGCCACTGTAATAAGCCAAAGAAGTAATCTGATAGGTGTTTGCCACTCTAATAAGCTATAGAAGTAATCTGATAGGAGTTTGCCACTCTAATAAGCTATAGAAGTAATCTGATAGGAGTTTGCCACTGTAACAAGCCATAGAAATAATCTGATAGAAGCTTGCCAATGTAATAAGCCATAGAAATAATTTGATAGGAGCTTGCCACTCTATCAAGCCATAGAAATAATCTGATAGGAGCTTGCCACTGTAATAAGACATAGAAGTAATCTGATAGAAGCTTGCCACTCTAATGAGCCATAGAAATAATCTGATAGCAGCTTGCCACTCTAATAAGCCACAGAAATAATCTGATTGGAGCTGGCCACTGTAACAAGCCATAGAAATAATCTGATAGGAGCTTGCCACTGTAACAAGCCATAGAAGTAATCTGATAGGACACTGCCACTGTAATAAGCCATAGAAATAATCTGATAGGAGCATGCCACTGTAATAAGCCATAGAAATAACCTGATAGGTGCTTGCCACTGTAACAAGCCATAGAAATAATCTGATAGGTGCTTGCCATTGTAACGAGCCAATGAAATAATCTGATAGGAGCTTGCCACTGTAACAAGCCATAGAAATAATCTGATAGGACCTTGGCACAGTAATAAGCCATAGAAATATTCTGATAGGAGCTTTCCACTGTAATAAGCCATAGAAATAATCTGATAGGAGCTTTCCACTGTAACAAGCCACAGAAATAATCTGATAGGAGCTTGCCACTGTAACAAGCCATAAAAAATTCTGATAGGAGCTTGCCACTGTAATGAGTCATAGAAATAATCTGATAGGAGCTTGCCACTGTAATAAGCCATAGAAATAATCTGATAGGAGCTTGCCACCCTAATAAGCCATAGAAATAATCTGATAGAAGCTTTCCACTGTAATAAGCCATAGAAGTATTCTGATAAGAGCTTGCCACCCTAATAAGCCATAGAAATAATCTGATAGAAGCTTTCCACTGTAATGGGCCATAGAAGTAATCTGATAAGAGCTTGCCACCCTAATAAGCCATAGAAATAATCTGATAGAAGCTTTCCACTGTAATAAGCCATAGAAGTAATCTGATAGGAGCTTGCCACTGTAACAAGCCTTAGAAATAGTCTGATAGGAACTTTCCACTGTAATAAGCCATAGAAATAATCTGATCGGAGCTTGCCACTGTAATAAGCGATAGAAGTAATCTGATAGAAGCTTGCGACTGTAATAAGCTAAAGAAGTAGTCTGATAGAAGCTTGCCACTGTAATAAGCCATAGAAGTAATCTCATAGGAGCTTGCTACTGTAATAAGCCATAGAAGTAATCTGATAGGAGCTTGCTACTGTAATAAGCCATAGAAGTAATCTGATAGGAACTTGCCACTGTAATAAGCCATAGAAATAATCTGATAGAAGCTTTCCACTGTAATAAGCCATAGAAGTAATCTGATAGGAGCTTGCCACTCTAATAAGCTACAGAAGTAATGTGATAGGAGCTTGCCAGTGTAATAAGCCATAGAAATCTTCTAATAGAAATATTCTGATAGGAACTTGCCACTGTAATAAGCCATAGAAACTTTCCTCAACTCCGCTTAAATCAGACAGTAAAAATCTCAAAGCAGTACATGAAAATCGGACCGTACAAATAATATCGAAGCTGTACACCTAAATCGGAGAGTACAAATAATCTTAAAGCACCTTAGTTTTAACGAAAACTAAGACCGAAATTAATAGGTGAGGAGAATTGTTTCGAGGAATATTTTCTACCAAAAAAAAATACGAAATCGTTTTACCATAGTACAAAATATTGAGACATATATTAAATGACTACTGTTCAGTTTGAGGAAAGTTTATCTCACAGAGTATAAACTCATAATACTCTTACAAAAGAAATATTCTGAAATTATTTTGCAGGGAATTTTTCTGAAAGTGGGTTATTAATCTGAATATTAATTTCCTTCTTGTCAGGGGGCGGGGGTGGCTCAGTCGGTAGCGCGCCAGGCTCGTAATCTGTAGTTCCCAGTTCGAGTCCCAGCTGGGTCAGCGTTGAGATTTATCTCCGCAAAACTCCCCGCCCTGCCCACGGGCAGTAGGGGACACCTATGGGCTTGGAAAGTCCGCCGTCCGTCGGATGGGACGTTAAGCCGTGGCCCCGTGTGCGGGAGAGCCATACCCTGTGCATTTAGCCCATGGTGTGCAAAAAAGTGCCGCTCAGAGGTAAAACAACCCAACTCTAGAACCACAACTCTTACTACTGAGTTTTGACGAAAATTGAGACAATATTCATTGGGTAGATATTCATTTTGTGGAAAAATTTCTACCGTACAACATAATTTGTTTTGTGTCAGAACAGGGGGCGGGGGTGGCTCAGTCCATAGAAATAATCTGATAGGTGCTTGCCAATGTAATAAGCCATAGAAATAATCTGATAGGAGCTTGCCAATGTAATAAGCCATAGAAATAATCTGATAGGAGCTTGCCACTGTAACAAGCCATAGAAATAATCTGATAGGAGCTTGCCACAGTAATAAGCCATAGAAATATTCTGATAAGAGCTTTCCACTGTAATAGCCATAGAAATAATCTGATAGGACCTTGCCATAGAAATAATCTGATAGAAGCTGGCCACTGTAATGAGCCATAGAAATAATCTGATAGGAGCTTGCCACTGTAATAATACATAGAAGTAATCTGATAGAAGCTTGCCACTGTAATGGGCCATAGAAATAATCTGATAGGAGCTTGCCACTCTAATAAGCCATAGAAATAATCTGATTGGAGCTGGCCACTGTAACAAGCCATAGAAATAATCTGATAGGAGCTTGCCACTGTAACAAGCCATAGAAGTAATCTGATAGCAGACTGCCACTGTAATAAGCCATAGAAATAATCTGATAGGAGCATGCCACTGTAATAAGCCATAGAAATAACCTGATAGGTGCTTGCCACTGTAACAAGCCATAGAAATAATCTGATAGGTGCTTGCCACTGTAACGAGCCATAGAAATAATCTGATAGGAGCTTGCCACTGTAACAAGCCATAGAAATAATCTGATAGGAGCTTGCCACAGTAATAAGCCATAGAAATATTCTGATAGGAGCTTTCCACTATAATAAGCCATAGAAGTAATCTGATAGGAGCTTGCCACTGTAACAAGCCATAGAAATAATCTGATAGAAGCTTGCCACTGCAATACGCCATGGAAGTAATCTGATAGAAGCTTTCCATTGTAATAAGCCATAGAAATAATCTGATAGGAGCTTGCCACTGTACCAAGCCATAGAGGTAATCTGATAGGAGCTTGCCACTGTAACAAGCCATAGAAATAATCTGATAGGAGCTTGCCACTGTAACAAACCATAGAAATAATCTGATAGGAGTTTGCCACCGTAATAAGCCATAGAAGTAATCTGATAAGAGCTTGCCACCCTAATAAGCCACAGAAATAATCTGATAGAAGCTTTCCACTGTAATAAGCCATAGAAGTAATCTGATACGAGCTTGCCACTGTAACAAGCCATAGAAATAGTCTGATAGGAGTTTGCCACTGGAATAAGCCATAGAAATAATCTGATAGGAGCTTGCCACTCTAATAAGCCATAGAAATAATCTGATCGGAGCTTGCCACTGTAACAAGCCATAGAAATAATCTGATAGGAGCTTGCCACTGTAATAAGCCATATAATTATTCTAACAGGAGCTTGCCACTGTAATAAGCCATAGAAATAATCTGATAGAAGCTTGCCACTGTAACAAGCCATAGAAATAATCTGATAGGAGCTTGCCACTGTAATGAGTCATAGAAATAATCTGGTAGGAGCTTGCCACTGTAATAAGCCATAGAAATAATCTGATAGGAGCTTGCCACTGTAAGAAACCATCGAAATAATCAGATAGCTGCTTGCCACTGTAACAAGCCATAGAAATAATCTGATAGAGCTTGCCACTGTAATAAGCCATAGAAGTAATCTGATAGAAGCTTGCCACTGTAATAAGCCATAGAAGTAATCTGATAGAAGCTTGCCACTGTAATAAGCCATAGAAGTAATCTGATAGAAGCTTGCCACTGTAATAAGCCATAGAAGTAATCTGAAAGAAGCTTGCCACTGTAAAAAGCCATAGAAATAATCTGATAGGAGCTTGCCACTCTAATGAGTCATAGAAATAATCTGATAAGAGCTTGCTACTGTAATAAGCCATATAATTATTCTAACAGGAGTTTGTACTGTAATAAGCCATAGACATGTTCTAATAGGATATCTGATGGAAGCTTTCCACTGTAATAAGCCATAGAAATAATCTGATAGGAGCTTGCCACTGTAACAAGCCATAGAAATAATCTGATAGGAGCTTGCCACTGTAATAAGCCATAGAATTAATCTGATAGGAGCTTGCCACTGTAACAAGCCATAGAAGTAATCTGATAGGAGCTTGCCACTGTAATAAGCAATAGAAGTAATCTGATAAGAGCTTGCCACTGTAATAAGCCATAGAAGTAATCTGATAGAAGCTTGCCACTGTAATAAGCCATAAAACTAATCTGATAAAAGCTTTCCACTGTAATAAGCGATAGAAAGAGTCTGATGGGAGCTTGCCACTGTAATAAGCCATAGAAGTAATCTGATAGGAGCTTGCCACTGTAATAAGCCATAGAAGTAATCTGATAGGAGCTTGCCACTGTAATAAGCCATAGAATTAATCTGATAGGAGCTTGCCACTGTAACAAGCCATAGAAATAATCTGACAGGAGCTTGCCACTGTAACAAGCCATAAAAATAATCTGATAGGAGCTTGTCACTGTAACAAGCCATAGAAGTAATCTGATAGGAGCTTGCCACTGTAATAAGCAATAGAAGTAATCTGATAAGAGCTTGCCACTGTAATAAGCCATAGAAGTAATCTGATAGAAGCTTGCCACTGTAATAAGCCATAAAAATAATCTGATAAAAGCTTTCCACTGTAATAAGCGATAGAAAGAGTCTGATGGGAGCTTGCCACTGTAATAAGCCATAGAAGTAATCTGATAGGAGCTTGCCACTGTAATAAGCCATAGAAGTAATCTGATAAGAGCTTGACACTGTAATAAGCCATAGAAGTAATCTGATAGAAGCTTGCCACTGTAATAAGCCATAGAAGTAATCTGATAGGAGCTTGCCACTGTAATAAGCCGTAGAAGTAATCTGATAGGAGCTTGCCACTGTAATAAGCCATAGAAGTAATCTGATAGGAGCTTGCCACTGTAATAAGCCAGAGAAGTAATCTGATAGGAGCTTGCCACTGTAATAAGCCATAGAAGTAATCTGATAGGAGCTTGCCACTGCAATAAGCCATAGAAGTAATCTGATAAGAGCTTGTCACTATAATAAGCCATAGAAGTAATCTGACAGGAGCTTGCCACTGCAATAAGCCATAGAAATAATCTGATAGGAGCTTGTTACTCTAACAAGCCATAGAAATAATCTAATAGAAGCTTGCCACTGTAATAAGCCATAGAAATAATCTGATAGAAACTTGCCACTGTAATAAGCCATAGAAATAATCTGATAGAAGCTTTCCACTGTAATAAGCCATAGAAGTAATCTGATAAGAGCTTGCCACCCTAATAAGCCATAGAAATAATCTGATAGCAGCTTTCCACTGTAATAAGCCATAGAAGTAATCTGATAAGAGCTTGCCACCCTAATAAGCCATAGAAATAATCTGATAGAAGCTTTCCACTGTAATAAGCTATAGAAGTAATCTGATAGGAGCTTGCCACTGTAACAAGTCATGAAAATAATCTGATAGGAGCGTGCCACTGTAACAAGCCATAGAAGTAATCTGATAGAAGCTTGCCACTGTAATAAGCCATAGAAGTAATCTGATAGAAGCTTGCACTGTAATAAGCCATAGAAATAATCTGATAGAAGCTTGCCACTGTAATAAGCCATAGAAGTAAGCTGATAGGAGCTTGCCACTCTAATAAGCTATAGAAGTAATCTGATAGGAGCTTGCCACTGTAAAAAGCCATAAAAATAATCTGATAGGAGCTTGCCACTCTAATGAGTCATAGAAATTATCTGATAAGAGCTTGCTACTGTAATAAGCCATATAATTATTCTAACAGGAGTTTGTACTGTAATAAGCCATAGACATGTTCTTATAGGATATCTGATAGAAGCTTTCCACTGTAATAAGCCATAGAAATAATCTGATAGGAGCTTGCCACTGTAACAAACCATAGAAATAATCTGATAGGAGCTTGCCACTGTAACAAGCCATAGAAATAATCTGATAGGAGCTTGTCACTGTAACAAGCCATAGAAGTAATCTGATAGGATCTTCCCACTGTAACAAGTCATAGAAATAATCTGATAGGAGCTTGCCACTGTAACAAGCCATAGAAATAATCTGATAGGAGCTTGTCACTGTAACAAGCCATAGAAGTAATCTGATAGGAGCTTGCCACTGTAATAAGCCATAGAAGTAATCTGATAAGAGCTTGCCACTGTAAAAAACCATAGAAATAATCTGATAGAAGCTTGCCACTGTAATAAGCCATAGACGTAATCTGATAGAAGCTTTCCACTGTAATAAGCCATAGAAATAATCTGATAGGAGCTTGCCACTGTAATAAGCCATAGAAATAATCTGATAAGAGCTTGCCACTGTAATAAACCATAGAAATAATCTGATAGAAGCTTCCCACTGTAACAAGCCATAGAAATAATCTGATAGGAGCTTGCCACTGTAATGAGTCATAGAAATAATCTGATAGGAGCTTGCCACTGTAATAAGCCATAGAAATAATCTGATAGGAGCTTGCCACTGTAAGAAGCCATCGAAATAATCTGATAGGAGCTTGCCACTGTAATAAGCCACAGAAACAATCTCATAGGAGCTTGCCACTGTAAGAAGCCATCGAAATAATCTGATAGGTGATTGCCACTGTAACAAGCCATAGAAATAATCTGATAGGAGCTTCCACTGTAACAAGCCATAGAAATAATCTGATAGGAGCTTGCCACGGTAATAAGCCATAGAAGTAATCTGATAGAAGCTTGCCACTGTAATAAGCCATAGAAGTAATCTGATAGAAGCTTGCCAATGTAATAAGCCATAGAAGTAATCTGATAGGAGCTTGCCACTCTGATAAGCTATAGAAGTAATCTGATAGGAGCTTGCCACTGTAAAAAGCCATAGAAATAATCTGATAGGAGCTTGCCACTGTAACAAGCCATAGAAATAATCTGATAGGAGCTTGCCACTGTAACAAGCCATAGAAATAATCTGATAGGAGCTTGTCACTGTAACAAGCCATAGAAGTAATCTGATAGGAGCTTGCCACTGTAATAAGCCATAGACGTAATCTGATAGGAGCTTGCCACTGTAATAAGCCATAGAAGTAATCTGATAGGAGCTTGTCACTGTAAAAAGCCTTAGAAGTAATCTGATAGAAGCTTGCCACTGTAATAAGCCATAGAAGTAATCTGATAGGAGCTTGCCACTGTAATAAGCCATAGAAGTAATCTGATAGGAGCTTGCCACTGTAACAAGCCATAGAAGTAATCTGATATAAGCTTGCCACTGTAATAAGCCATAGAAGTAATCTGATAGGAGCTTGCCACTGTAATAAGCCATAGAAGTAATCTGATAGGAGCTTGCCATCGTAATAAGCCATGGAAGTAATCTGATAGAAGCTTGCGACTGTAATAAGCCAAAGAAGTAATCTGATAGAAGCTTGCCACTGTAATAAGCCATAGAGGTAATCTGATAGAAGCTTGCCACTGTAATAAGCCATAGATGTAATCTGATAGAAGCTTGCCACTGTAATAAGCCATAGAAGTAATCTGATAGGAACTTGCTACTGTAATAAGCCATAGAAGTAATCTGATAGGAACTTGCCACTGTAATAAGCCATAGAAATAATCTGATAGGTGCTTGTAACTGTAACAAGCCATAGAAATAATCTAATAGAAGCTTGCCACTGTAATAAGCCATAGAAATAATCTGATAGAAGCTTGCCACTGTAATAAGCCATAGAAAAAATCTGATAGAAGCTTTCCACTGTAATAAGCCATAGAAGTAATCTGATAGGAGCTTGCCACTCTAATAAGCTACAGAAGTAATGTGATAGGAGCTTGCCAGTGTAATAAGCCATAGAAATCTTCTAATAGAAATATTCTGATAGGAACTTGCCACTGTAATAAGCCATAGAAACTTTCCTCAACTCCGCTTAAATCAGACAGTACAAATCTCACAGCAGTACATGAAAATCGGACCGTACAAATAATATCGAAGCTGTACACCTAAATCGGAGAGTACAAATAATCTTAGAGCACCTTAGTTTTAACGAAAACTAAGACCGAAATTAATAGGTGAGGAGAATTGTTTCGAGGAATATTTTCTACCAAAAAAAAATACGAAATCGTTTACCATAGTACAAAATATTGAGACATATATTAAATGACTACTGTTCAGTTTGAGGAAAGTTTATCTCACAGAGTATAAACTCATAATACTCTTACAAAAGAAATATTCTGAAATTATTTTGCAGGGAATTTTTCTGAAAGTGGGTTATTAATCTGAATATTAATTTCCTTCTTGTCAGGGGGCGGGGGTGGCTCAGTCGGTAGCGCGCCAGGCTCGTAATCTGTAGTTCCCAGGTTCGAGTCCCAGCTGGGTCAGCGTTGAGATTTATCTCCGCAAAACTCCCCGCCCTGCCCACGGTCAGTAGGGGACACCTATGGGCTTGGAAAGTCCGCCGTCCGTCGGATGGGACGTTAAGCCGTGGCCCCGTGTGCGGGAGAGCCATGCCCTGTGCACGTTAAAGAACTTTAAAGAAGCTGGATTGCCTTGACGGGAGGCTATCATCTGTCTCCCAACAGCTGTTCCAGTGGATCCCCTCCTCCAACCTTCTCTGAGCCTTCGGGGTCCTTGTTACCTGGCCATTTAGCCCATGACGTGCAAAAAAGTGCCGCTCAGAGGTAAAACAACCCAACGTTAAAGAACACGCTGGATGGCCTTGACGGGAGGCTCCCATTTGTCTCCTAACAGCTGTTCCAGTGGGTCCCCTCCCCCAACCTTCTCTGAGCCTTCGGGGTCCATGTGACCTGGCCATTTAGCCCATAGTGTGCAAAAAAGTGCCGCTCAGAGGTAAAACATCCCAACTTTAAAGAACACGCTGGATGGCCTTGACGGGAGGCTACCATCTGTCTCCCAAAACTGTTCCAGTGGGTCCTCTCTCCCTACCTTCTATGAGCCTTCGGGCTCCATGTGACCTGGCCATTTAGCCCATGGTGTGCAAAAAAGTGCTGCTCAGAGGTAAAACAACCCAACTCTACTATACTTGCAGCGAAATGGAGCAGAAATTATTAGATGAATTCTTCATTTTAAAGAGAGGTATTAACTCACAAAAATTTTAATTCACACTAATGTGTTATAACAGAAATTCAGACCGATATTTATTGGTTAGGTATTCATGGTGTGAAATGTTTCTTTGCGTGAAGCATATTAATCACTTATTTAATTTTAAATAAATTTGAGACTAAATTATTAGATCAGTTATTTAATTTTGAAGGAATTTTTCTAAATCACAGATAATGAAATCTATTTTGCTATAAGAAAAACTGAGCGACCGCATTTCTTAGGTTGATTATTCATTTTAGAGAAAGTTTCAACATAAAAAAAGTATTAACTGTTCTTAATGTGTTTACAACTACAATTGAGACCGAATTTGGTTAATTTGAGGAAAATTTTCTATGCATTCTTATTATATTAACTAAACATTGTGGCTTAAATTTGTAAGATCAGTTATTCACTTTGAGGAAGTTTCCTAACTCACAGAACATGAACTGGTGTACATTGCTGGGGCGGGGGTGGCTCAGTCGGTAGCGCGCCAAGCTCGAAATCTGTTAGTTCCCAGGTTCGAGTCCCAGCTGGGTCAGCGTTGAGATTTATCTCCGCCAAATTCCCCGCCCTGCCCACGGTCAGTAGGGGACACCGATGGGCTTGGAAAGGCCGCCGTCCGTCGGATGGGACGTTAAGCTGTGGTCCCGTGTGCAGGAGAGCCATACCCTGTGCACGTTAAAGAACACGCTGGATGGCCTTGACGGGAGGCTACCATCTGTCTCCCAACAGCTGTTCCAGTGGGTCCCCTCCCCCAACCTTCTCTGAGCCTTCGGGGTCCATGTGACCTGGCCATTTAGCCCATGGTGTGCAAAAAAGTGCCGCTCAGAGGTAAAACAACCCAACGTTAAAGAACACGCTGGATGGCTTTGATGGGAGGCTACCATCTGTCTCCCAACAGCTGTTCCAGTGGGTCCCGTCCCCCAACCTTCTCTGAGCCTTCGGGATCCATATGACCTGGCCATTTAGCCCATGGTGTGCAAAAAAGTGCCGATCAGAGGTAAAACAACCCAACGTTAAAGAACACACTGGATGGCCTTGATGGGAGGCTACCATCTGTCTCCCAATAGCTCTTCCAGTGGGTCCCCTCCCCCAACCTTCTCTGAGCCTTCGGGGTCCATGTGACCTGGCCATTTAGCCCATGGATGCAAAAAAGTGCCGCTCAGAGGTGAAACAACCCAACGTCTACTTTGCTATAAGAGAAACAGGTACTGAAATTTTTAGGTAACTTATTCATTTTTACGAAAGTTTCTACATTAAAAAATATATACTTAATATGTTGTAACTAAAATTGAGACTGAAATTAATTCTTTAATTATTCGTTTTAAAGAACCTTTTTTACCATAAAACATGAAATCACTTTAATAGAAAAAACTGAGATCGAATTTAATTAATTATTCGTTTTAAAGAAAATTTTCTACTGTAAAATATAAACCCAATCTTAATCTCTTATAGCAAAAATTGAGACCGAAATTAATTGTTTAATTATATATTTTAAAGGAATTTTTCACTATAAAATATGAACTCATTCTAATCTTAAAATATGTATCGAAATTAATTGATTAATTATTCTTTTTTTGAGGAATGTTTTAATCACCCAGTATATAAACGTTTCATATTCTATTTTAACAGAAACTGAGACCAAAAATCTTAATTATTCACTTTGCAGAAATTTTTGTACATCACTAAACATGAATTTGTCCTAATACTGAGTTTTGACGAAAATTGAGACAATATTCATTGGGTAGATATTCATTTTGTGGAAAAATTTCTACCGTAAAATATAGTAAATTGTTTTGTGTCAGAATACGGGGGTGGCTCAGTCGGTAGCGCGCCAGGCTCGTAATCTGTAGTTCCCATGTTCGGGTCCCAGCTGGGTCAGCGTTGAGATTTATCTGCGCAAAATTCCCCGCCCTGCCCACGGTCAGTAGGGGGCACCGATGGGCTTGGAAAGGCCGCCGTCCGTCGGATGGGACGTTAAGCCGTGGCGCCTTGTGCGGGAGAGATATACCCTGTGCACGTTAAAGAACACGCTGGATGGCCTTGACGGGAGGCTACCATCTGTCTCCCAACAGCTGTTCCAGTGGGTCCCCTCCCCCAACCTTCTCTGAGCCCTCGGGGTCCTTGTGGCCTGGCCATTTAGCCCATGGTGTGCAAAAAAGTGCCGCTCAGAGGTAAAACAATCCAATGTGTCAGAATATGAACTTTCTGAGAAGACGGAAACTGATACCTTAATTAAAAATATTAGCTATTTACAGTCGCTCAAAAGAGTATTCGAACGCTATGGTTGATTAGAGAATTCAGAAAAAATATCTGGCAACGGTTTTTTTTAGAAATTAGTGATCTGGGAACCTTTGTGTACAGTCGCTAAAAAAATATCCGAACACTATAGTTGATTACAGAATTAAAAAAATATCTTGCAACGATTTTTTTTTTAGAAATTAGTTATCTGGCAACCTTCGTGTACGTACACGAAGGTTGCCAGATCACTAAATTCTAAAAAAATCGCCAGATATTTTTCCTGAATTCTGCAATCAACCATAGCGTTCGGATACTTTTTTAAGCGACTGTACATCATACAATATAAACTCGAGCAACTCTTATTGCAAAAATATACTGGAAATTAGTGGGTTAATTTTTCATTGTAAGGATAGCTACTAGATCATGCAATATAAACAAATCATATTCTGCAGGGTCGTGACGCGGGGGGGGGGACACAGGGTTCTGATCCCCTTCTTCGGAAATGCGATTGTCTTATAAGAAATTTTAAAGAGTCTACTTGCTTTGAAATATTTGTCTAAATTTTAATTTAGACCCATATTTTATGTCCGACATTAAAAATACAGTCGCTCAAAAAAGTATCCGAACGCTATGGTTGACTACAGAATTCAGAAAAAATATCTCGCAACGATTTTTTTAGAAATTAGTCATCTGTCAACCTTCGTGTCACGAAGGTTGTCAGATCACTAATTTCTAAAAAAATCGTTGCGAGATATTTTTTCTGAATTCTGTAGTCCATCATAACGTTCGGATACTTTTTTGAGCGGCTGTACATCAAAAACTGTAATATCTCATTATTTTAGCTTTTTCTGTTCGTAGAATATCTTAATAATTGAGAAAACCTACTCAAGTCATAATTTCAGCGCCCCCTCAACCCGAAACTATAAAATCAATTATTCATTTTCAAGAAGTTTCTAACTCATAGAACATGAACTCATCTACTTTGTTATAAGAGAAACTCAGGTACTGAAATTATTAGGTTAAGTATTCATATTAATGAGAGTTTGTAAATCACAAGATATAAATTTATCTTAATCTGTTATAATTAAAATTGAGACCGAAGTTTATTCGGTCATTATATAATTTGAGGAAATTTTTCTACCTCGAAGAATACGAAATCACTACATTGTATTTTAACAAAATATTGAGACCTAAACTTTTAGGTCAGTTGTTCATTTTGAGCAAAATTTTCTAACTCACAGAACATGAACTCATCTAATTTATTACAAGAAGAAGTAACAGACTTAAATTAGTAGTTCAATTATTCATTCTAAGTAAATTTTTACGTGACTAAATTATGAGCTTATGAGAATCTGTTGTAACAAAAATTGAGACCGAAATTGATTCATTAATTGCATACTTTGAGGAAAACCTTTTTACCTCCAATAATATGAAAACACCTTACTGTTTATCTGAAGCCATTAGCTTCGCCGTTATATTCAGGGAAAACTGGAAATCTTGATCAATGACCAGTAGGTCAGTGGTCAGCGCACCTGACAAGTTTTGAGTAGCTCGTGGGTTTGGATCCCCCCCCCCCAGCATGAGAATTTCCCCCCTACATCGATGGGCTGGGACCTGGACATCGATGGCCCCTGGACATCGATGGGCTTGACATCGATGGGCCAGTATTAACCCTTTCAGGACCATAAGGTTTCTAAGAGTAAATATTAGCATGTAACTGTTTATTTTAGTTTGTTTAGACGTAAAATAATTAAAAATCATAAGAAAAGTACATAACAATGTGTAGTTTTTTTGGAATTTTATGGGAAATATTTTTCCCAATGGACTATAAAGGTAACACAAATTATAGTTAGGCTTATTATGCAATGTCTTTTTTAATTGGTTTATTAGAACAAAATATTAACTAAAATAATACAAAATTATGAAATAAAATTACTCTACAAAATGATGTGCTAATTATGATATTCTGCGAAGCAATTTCTTTTGGTAGTGAGGCAAAGATGGACATTGCACATAGTACATATATTATGCGTCCTGACAGTTGTTTTTGTTTTCTAAACGTTCCCGTTTACGTAATTGCGTTCGGCATACGTTCTATTTTGACATTCTGTATAAAAAATGTAGATAAGGTTATAATTAAATACCACAATCACCAATTTTAAAACGGGAAAAATGTTTCCCTTAGTCGTGAAAGGGTTAACAGAATACAACAGGAAAGATAGTAACTTCAAATAAACCTAATGAATCGCAATGAATATAAAAAATGACACCTTATTGTATTATAGCAAAATATTTAGACCAAAATATTATTCGATCAATTATTCACTTTCAGGGAAATTCTCCAACTCACATAACATGAACTCAACTATTTTGTTATATCAAAAATTAAGAGTGAAATTAGTTTTCATAAATCCTAATGAGAAAATGCCATAAACTGTGTTACATATCAATTATTTAAATATCGTGATACTGTATGTAAAAAACAAAGCAAAATTCGAGCTTGTTCCGTTTGACTTGGCTACATATAAACGGACAAAACTTCAACAGACTTCTTCCCCGTTATAAGTATATATATAGTGTATTAAATATAAGTAGCGTATTAAAATGCAAAAATTAATTCAAAAGCACAAAATTAAATTTACAAAAATGTAATCAAATAGGCTGTTATTTCACAAGTAACGACATTATTTTTGCTTATATTGATCATCAACATGATGGCCTACGTCAACCAGTTTACAGAATATATTACAAACTCTCACTTACTCAGAGTATATTACAAAAAGCAACCTGGCAATTCTAAGTTATGTCAGTGAAAAGCCGTATTTGAAATCCGTAACTGTCGAAATGTGCTTTTTGTTGAAAAATGTCACTAGACGTAAGTTCAAGATCAGATTAATATTTCTTTAAATGTCAGTTTCCAAGATTAATAATATTTCCGATTAATATTTCTCTAAATGTCAATTTTCAAGATTATTTGTGTAATATTAAACGAGTTATTAAAGCTGGAATATTTAACAGAAATTGATTATTAAGAAATTTTAAGAAGTTACAACTTTTAATTTTTGTAACAATCTTCGTAAACATTCGTCCTCCCCTCCCCCCCCCCCCGAAACTTAAAGAAATCTTTAAATAAATTTCAAATATTGCATTTGCGTTTAGTAAACGATTTGTTACAATTTTTGTGTTTTAACTTTTGAAGCAAATTTTCACGAGTAGTAAAAGCTACAGTTAAATGTTTCAACTTCCATAACTCTTCAAATATTTAAAGAATATTTTTGAAAATACAGAATTAGAGAGATTTAAAAAAGATATTATATTTACCTTCATTGATATTTTTTAATAAAAAAAAACAGTTTCATAATTACACTGTTGTGTGGGGCGCGGGTAGCTCAGTCGGTAGCGCGCCAGGCTCGTAATCTGTAGTTCCCAGGTTCGAGTCCCAGTTGGGTCAGCGTTGAGATTTATCTCCGCAAAATTTCCCCTCCCTGCCCACGGTCAGTAGGGGACATCGATGGGCTTGAAAAGGCCGCCGTCCGTCGGATGGGACGTTAATTCGTGGTCCCGTGTGCGGGAGAGCCATGCCCTGTGCACGTTAAAGAACACGCTGGATGGCCTTGACAGGAGGCTACCATCTGTCTCCCAACAGCTGTTTCAGTGGGTCCCCTCCCCCAACCTTCTCTGAGCTTTCGGGGTCCTTGTGGCCTGGCCATTTAGCCCATGGTGTGCAAAAAAGTGCCGTTCAGAGGTAAAAGAATCCAACACTGTTGTGTTTTTAGTAACTTTACCAAAATTATAGAATAAATGTTCATTTTCCATAATTCCTCCAATATTAACTTTATATTGTGGAAAATAGAAATTTGGGCGAGGTCTTAAATTCATCTCCAGTGACTTTTTTCCACAAAACTTTTGTTGCACTTTTTTCCACAAAACTTTTGTGCACTTTTGTTGGGCGGGGGGGGGGTTGTTTTTTTGAAGTAACTTTTCGTAAGTAGCAAGACTTACATTTAAGTGTTTTATCCGCCATAACTTTTTAAATATTTCACTAATATTCTTGAGTTGGGTTGTTTTACCTCTGAGCGGCACTTTTTTGCACACCATGGGCTAAATGGCCAGGTCACATGGACCCCGAAGGCTCAGGAGAAGGATTGGGGTAGGGGACCCACTGGAACAGCTGTTGGGAGACAGATGGTAGCCTCCTGTCAAGGCCATTCAGCGTGTTCTTTAACGCGCACAGTGTATGGCTCTCTCGCACACGGGGCCACGGCTTAACGTCCCATCCGTCGGACGGCGGCCTTTCCAAGCCCATCGGTGTCCCCTACTGACCGTGGGCAGGGGGGGGGCGAATTTTGCGGAGATAAATCTCAACGCTGACCCAGCTGAGACTCGAACCTGGGAACTATAATATTCTTGAAAATTAAGATTTATATAAATTTGAGAAAGATCTTCAATTTATCTTCAGCGACATTTTTTGGTAAAAAGCTTTCTTTCAAAGTTATAGCTCTTTGAATATAGCTTTCCATTAACGTAGCATGGAATTTGTGAATTGAACAATGTGGAATTTGCTAATGTGGAACATTGATTGATCTTTTACCACCACCCACAATAATAACACAGTTAATAACCGTGCGTTTAAAAAAAAAACAATGTAAACAACACCTAGACACAAAAAAAGCAATAAATCTTACTTGAGTTTCATTTCTCAAGATCTTCAACTGATCATTGATAAGAGAGTACTTGGCAGCTTCTTCTTTACGAAGGGCGCGTTCTTTCTTTAATTCAGGACTCCAAAAGGTTTTGATGCTGTGCATGCTGGAACCAAGCTTAAGAGTAGTTGCATCCAATTCTCTTTTAACACTACCGTACTGATTCTGCAACTCGTTAAGCCTGGCTTGTAACTCTACGATGAAATTATCGCGCCCCGAATAATTCTGCCTATTATCAACTGGATTGTGCGATACGACTTGCGTAGTTGTGCCTCTGGATAAATGGGGTGATCCCCCGGGAATTGCGCCGCTCCCACGGTACGGATCCACGCCGTCCAACACAGTTTCGCGAGCTCGGTAGGGATCCGGCATCGGGACATCTTCCCGTCTGTAAAAAGCCCGGTCTAGGGACCGCTCTCGCACCCTCGAAGAGTGCCTAGCTGCTGCTATCTCTGCTCTGTCTAACGAACGATCGCGGGTTTCTCGAAGACCAAGTCCAGACGGATCTCTCTCGTCCCGTTCCATAGTGTGATAACTTCTAAGAGGAGCACGGGTCGCCGATCTGCTACGATGGACGGACCCTGGAGGCATGCCCCCACCTCCACCACGTGTGTCCATTATTATGCCTGGCTGAGGATCGTCTGGGTAGTAGGCGTCTACGAACCCGCCACTGCTGTATGAATGTGGCAATTGCGGATCTGAAGGTAAAGTCAAGGGACTGCTATTGCTGGAACGACTGATGCCGTAATGGCGGCCCTTCCGTGACTGCGACGGCGAGGTCAAGGGGCGACCGGAAACGGGGCTAGCACGAGCAGAAGGCGGTTGAGATATTGAAGCCGAAGGGTAGATTTTAGTGGTCACTGGTGGATTCTGGGAATAGCTGGGCATGTCCAGGCGACGGCTTGGTTTTGGTGAACGTTGAACAACCTGAGCACTTCCACTCCCTGGGCCGTACATATCCCTCGACATGGTGGACAACTTCTCGCAATCTCCTCTCTCGACAAACCACCACCAGCTTAGCCACTACTGAAATCATTCGTACGTCAGACGCACGTCATACTTTTATATGGGATCATTTGAACAGGCCCAAGGTGCCGGTGATAATTTCTGTGAGGTTGCTTTCACTATTCCAAAGCTTTCCGTTTCACTGTAGCACACTCACTCGCCTTACACACCCGATCACAGCTCGGCTAGAGTCGCCAAGGCCAGGGAGAAGAGACACTTCCCACCAGAGCAGCAAGCGGGGAGCTAAGAGGACCAATCAAAACCCGATACAGCACTGACGAAACGAACGGAACACTCTTATGCATAGTTGATAATTTCTCGTTCAAATAGCGTAGGTTTAAAATGGATGCCGACTTCTCTACGTTTCATCTGAGGAAATATCTTCGTCAAGCTCATAATTACGTTCAATTCTGCATCACCTTTTACCGAGAGCTCATTACTGGCGTTGCTTCTTATTGGTCGACACGCGACGCGTTGCAACACGCCCATTATCGTCTGCTTCTTGGTCGAACCATGTGCAGCGAAAATTCGTGGCGCTTTAGAGAATTAATAATTTGATTTGTTGTGTGTAAATAGCTGTGGAATTATAAAAGAATGTTGAAATGATTTAGTAAATAAATTGTGTTTGAATTCTTAAGACAAATCGATATCATCTCTTTCGCGTGGAGAGATTTTAAAAAAAGTTATAGGAAACAATCTTTCTAGTTGCTACTAGTGCCATCTAGGGACAGAAACTGAAAATAGACTATGCTTAATCTACAATAAGCTTTAAATCAATTTAGATGATATTTGCAAATCACTATCGTATCGGTAATATTAATGAATCTATTAAATGCTAGCATATACTTGCTTATTAGTACCATAACATTGCTATTAAAAATTTTAATTGATCGTTTATAAGTATCTTTCTTGCTTTTATATCAAATATGCTCACAATTTTGATTTTACATCAGGAAAAAATTTAATGGAACAGTAAAGCATTTAATATCTTTCAAGTAATGGCCTAAATTAATATTTTAGCTTCACCGATTGTAAGTTTCCAACTGTTATATTCTATAAAGAATTATTAAAATTCTCATGACGAATTTTGTACCATGGAATAAAATATATTATTAAATTGAATCACCATTTTAATTTTTATATTATAGTTAAATGACTATTATAGAAAAATAAATTAAATAATTAAATTTTAAGTTTTCTATTATAGTTTAATGAAAAAAGTTATATAGCTAACAAATTATTACGAAATATATTGTATGAAAAGTAACTAAATTTTTTATACATTGAAATTAAAAATTTGAAGCAAAAAAAAGCATTAACAAACTATTACAAAATATTTCAAAGTTTATTTTGAAAATTTTTGTAATAGTTTGTTAATGACTTTTTTTTTTCTTGAGAGGTTGTCCAAGAATTTAGACACCAGATGGCACTGCAATTTATGTGAGAGTCTTTGCACGAGATCGAAAAGAATGTGACGTCAGAGAGGCGAAGTCGTGACCAGCGGGCGAAGTGGGTTGGGTTGTTTTACCTCTGAGCGACACTTTTTTGCACACCGTGGGCTAAATGGCCAGGTCATATGGACCCCGAAGGCTCAGAGAAGGTTGGGGGAGGGGACCCACTGGAACAGCTGTTGGGAAACAGGTGATAGCCTCCCGTCAAGGCCATCCAGCGTGTTCTTTAACGTGCACAGAGTATGACTCTCCCTCACACGGGACCACGGCTTAACGTCCCATCCGATGGACGGCGGCCTTTCACAAGCCCATCGGTGCCCCCTACTGACCGTGGGCAGGGCGGGAAATTTTGCGGAGATAAATCTCAACGCTGACCCAGCTAGGACTCGAACCTGGGAACTACAGATTACAAGCCTGGCGCGCTACCGACTGAGCCACCCCCGCCCACGGGCGAAGTGGAATGTTGTAAAATTAATGTGCACTAAATGGGATTGTACACTGGTTTCCATAAATTAAGCAACCCTATGTTATATAAATTGAAATCTAAAGTCAAAGCTCTTTAACTTCTAGAATAAGTTTTACTGTTTTAAAATATATGACAACAGTTAAAGACTCAATTGAAAACAATGTTCGTTCAGTATTTAATGAGTTATGGAAATTTGAATATTTAACAATAATAATGCCTGTCACAAATATTGACTTCAGTAGTTAATTAAAATTTGTAAATAAGTATTGTATAAAAGTGTTTAATAGTGTGTTAATTTTTGAATTTTGTGTAAAGAATTAATTCACTATTTATCTGTTTTGTATAAGTTTTTTAAGACTGGCATTATTCATTAAATACTGAATAAATAACATATTAAATACTGAACAAATATTATTGAAAATCGAGATATTGATATATTTGATTGAGATCTTTATCTACTAGTACATTTCTCAAAACAGTAAAACTTATTTTAAAAGTTATAGAGCTTCGACGTTAGTTTTCCTTTTGGCATAACATAAGATTGTTCTTAATTCATGGCCACCAGTATAATTCTATTGCCCCTGTATTTCTGATGTTCTTGCATAGGAAGGTAATAATCAAGGAAAGTTGACATACAGGCGAATAACAGCTTAATGTCTCATAGTCTCAAACTTTATGGGGCGGGGTTGGCTCAGTCGGTAGCGCGCCAGGCGCGTAATCTGTAGTTCCCAGGTTCGAGTCCCAGCTGGGTCAGCGTTGAGATTTATCTCCGCAAAATTCCCTGCCCTGCCCACGATCAGTAGGGGACACCGATGGGCTTGGAAATGCCGCCGTCCGTCGGATGGGACGTTAAGCCGTGGCCCATGTGCGAGAGAGACATACACTGTGCACGTTAAAGAACACGCTGGAAGGCCTTGACGGGAGGCTACCATCTGTCTCCCAACAGCTGTTCCAGTGGGTCCCCTCCCCCAACCTTCTCTGAGCCTTCGGGGTCCATGTGACCTGGCCATTTAGCCCATGGTGTGCAAAAAAGTGCCCAAATATTCATTTTGAAATATCCCCTCATTTTTGTGAGCTGTATATTTTAAGAGATAATTAGTAAAGTCCTTTTAAGGTCCATATTTTAATTCGCCATTTTCAACTCCTTAAGAAGTTTTAATTTATATCGTAGAGATCGCTAAGTATGGAAACGACGAAACTTTTAACTGTTATGGTACAAATTCGAAATTTCAGTTGTAGTGTCAAGAGAGATTGTGCTGACAGCAAAAATCTGCGCACTTTTCTCAGTGGGGTGTGAGAAGAATTTTTTTTTTAATTGGAGGAGCAAATAACAAATCCTTTTTTTACGCTGTATATTTAATGATAAAATACTATTTGCATTTCCCCATTATTTCAAATTAAAACTTTTAAGGAGAGAAAAATAAAGTAAATGAACTTTTCTCTTTAAAAACGAAAGTGTTGGCAGAACTGCAGTATGTGTCTTCAGCAGCCATCTTACTTTTCTTCCACCGCAGACTGTCCGAAGACACCGCGATGAAAAAGTAGTCCGTCATACATCTACCTTCAGACATGATTATAGACTATGCATCTTAATATATACAATGCTATACAAAAGAAAATCACGTTTTCGCACTTGAAAATAACCCTTAAAATAATTCCATCGAAACAAGTGTTCATTAACAACGCTTATCTCTGAGAAATGAAACCTTGTTCCGCATTAAAAAAGCCCCAAAAATAAATCATGTCATCAAAAGTATATTTAATTAAAAACTCTTATCGCTAAGGAATTAACCTTGGTTCCGTACTTAAAAAAAGCCCCACAAATAAATAATCTCATTATAGATAATTATTTGAAACAACGCAAAAAGTTATAATACCAGAACTAAACAACTGCAATTTTTACCAAAAATAAACATGTAATAAAACTTCCAACATAAATTTAAAAATGCATTAAGAAACAGAATATTTATGTTGAAGATTAAGTAACTACGAGGATGAATCTGAGGACCCTTATACTGCAGCGTTGCCAAATTGTTATATGCTATACCGGACACTTTTTGTAATATAAGTACATATTCAAATAATTGTGTATTTTGCAAACGAGCTAAAAAAATCAACGGCTATGCTGCAGTATAGGGTACTCAGATTCATCCGGGTAGTTACTACATCGTGAGTGTTCTGTAATATTCTTCAAGGTTATTCTTAAGGTTTATTCAAGTACAGAAACGTGATTTCCTTTGTGTAGCATTGTATATATTATGATGCCTATAAACATGTCTGAAGATAGATGTGGGACGGACTACTTTTTTATCGCGGTGCCTTCGGACAGTTGGGTTGGGTTGTTTTACCTCTGAGCGGCACTTTTTTGCACACCATGGGCTAAATGGCCAGGTCACATGGACCCCGAAGGCTCAGAGAAGGTTGGGGGAGGGGACCCACTGGAACAGCTGTTGGGAGACAGATGGTAGTCTTCCGTCAAGGCCATCCATCGTGTTCTTTAACGTGCACAGGGTATGGCTCTCCCGCACACGGGGCCACAGCTTAACGTCCCATCCGACGGACAGCGGCCTTTCCAAGACCATCGGTGTCCCCTACTGACCGTGGGCAGGGCGGGGAATTTTGCGGAGATAAATCTCAACGCTGACCCAGCTGGGACTCGAATCTGGGAACTACAGATTACGGGCCTGGCGCGCTACCGACTGAGCCACCCCCGCCCCACCTTCGGACAGTCTGCGATGGAAAAAAAGTAAGATGGCGGCTGAGGACCCGATACTGCAGTTCTGCGAAATCAACATTTACAAAACTCTAATTCCCTTCTTCAATTTAATTTCAGCTTTATTTTTCCATTAACACGTTAATTTCGAATTTATATTGCATCTAAAGACCTTTAAAGTTATACACTAAATCTATAATAATAAAAGGTGTTTGTGAGAGTTTGGCAACCATAATTCATCGGGAAGTTAGAGTAGACGCTTCAATTTTTCACAGAATGTTTCTGATTGTGGTCCGGGTTGTAATGCTTAATTTCAAATCGAAAGTCCAAAAGGGAGGCTTGATACAAGCAAAAATATTTACCATGCTATTCCTACGGGAAACGATAATCGCTGTCAAATTTATTGTTGCCGTTTACTGCTCCCTAACTGGGAGCGTAAGAATCATAACTTTTTAATCTGAAGGCGTTGCCAGATTCCCCACATTTCGAAAGGAATTATTATTTTAAGACGTCGCATTGCAGGTAGGAACCTGATTTTTTAACCCAACACAGAATCAAGCAGAGGGAACGTGCCTAAGAAATTTGGAACTTTTCGGTCAAGTACCTCGAGAAACAAAGATTATTAAAATCTGCCGAAATAAAAATCTCGATAGTTTGTGACGAAGCCACTGCCTGTAAGATTGTGATCTGATGTCAGAAATGACTGAGCAACACCGGGCAACACTTCCTATTGATTATGTGCTAAAGTGTCAGGGAGGGACAAACTCACAAAATACACCATTAGTGCAGTAAAAAACAAAATGTACAGATTAAAAGTAAGACCCGGGCTGAGCTGGTATGCCATTTTTTGCACACAGTAGGCTAAGTGACCAGGGCATAAAGATCTCGAGGTGCTGTTCAATCAGTATCTTAAAAATTCATTAAAACTTACAGTTAAATATTTAACTCCAAGATAATTGCTACAGCTGACTCGTTTTCGTTATAAATCCATTACAGGCTTGCAGTTAAGTAGAAGAATTAGTTACCATACTCTCAACTTTGATGACAACCTACTCCGTAATAATATCATCTTCCAAAATAATATCAGAGACTTATAAAGTACTTACTACGCTTTGAAGAGTGAATGATAAAGGAGGGAATTTCCCAAGCAAAGTTTGAGGCATGTCTTCCTTTACGACTTTTGATTTAGCGCCATTTAATATTCTAAACAAACACAAGATCCATTCAATCTGACTTCACGTTAATAATTCTCGTGTAATTTAATAAACTTTAACTTTCATAAAGCTTCCAACAAAGTTTCGCCAGCTAAGTTTTCACTGCAGCCACGGTTAAATAGGTTATGGTTTATTAAGTACGCTACGATAATGGCTATCGTTTATTAAATCCTAAAACATTTAATATCTGAAACGTAGCAGAGTAATACACTTCAGATAATTTGTTTCAGTTTTATAAACACCTAAATTTTTAAGGCCAGTGGAATTCTATTATTGGCCTGACAAATTAACCTTTTAGCACTGCTGAAAGACTAATTATCAACTGAACGTAATAATTTACGAGTAAGAATGCAACGTCTTAATATAAAGTAGTAGAGTTATTAGATTTTATTAGTTAAGTATTGATTAGTTATGGTGAGTTGTTTTACAACTGAGCTGCATTTTTTTTCATACTATGGGCTAAATTGTCAGGGCATAAAGATCTCGAGGGCTCAAAGAAGGTTCGGGGAAGGAGACCCACTGGATAAATATAAGGTGACAGATGGTAGCCTCCCGTCAAGGCAATCCAGCGTATAATTTAACATCCACAGGATATGCCACTTTTTTGCACACAATAGGCTAAATTGCCAGGGCATAAAGATCCCTAGGGATCAGAGAAGGTTGGGGGAAGGAGACCACTAGATAGATATTAGACAAATGGTAGCCTCTCGTCAAGCCAATCCAGCGTGATATTTAACATCCACAGGGTATGCCACTTTTTTGTACACAATAGGCTAAATGGCCAGGGCATAAAGATCCCGAGGGCTCAGAGAATGTTGGGGGAAAGAAACCCACTGGATAGATATTAGGAGACAGATGGTAGCCTCCCGTCAAGGCAATCCAGCGTTTAATTTAACATCCACAGGGTATGCCACTTTTTTGTACACAATAGGCTAAATGGCCAGGGAATAAAGATCCCGAGGGCTCAGAGAATGTTGGGGGAAGGAAACCCACTGGATAGATATTAGGAGACAGATGGTAGCCTCCCGTCAAGGCAATCAAGCGTGTAATTTAACATCCACAGGGTATGCCACTTTTTGTACACAATAGGCTAAATAACCAGGGCATAAAGATCTCGGACTCTCAGAGAATGTTGGGGGAAGGAGACCCACTGGATAGATATTAGGTGATAGATGGTAGCCTCCCGTCAAGGCAATCCAGCGTGTAATTTAACATCCACAGGGTATGCCACTTTTTTGTACACAATAGGCTAAATAGCCAGGGCATAAAGATCTCCGAGGCTCAGAGAATGTTGGGGGAAGGAGACCCACTGGATAGATATTAGGTGATAGATGGTAGCCTCCCGTCAAGGCAATCCAGCGTGTAATTTAACATCCAGAGGGTATGCCACTTTTTTTCCTCCACAATGGGTTAGATCAGAGGTTCCCAAATTTATTTGACCTACCGGCCCCTTTTCAGAAAAAAAATTACTCGGCGCCCCCCTTCCTTTTTTTAGGAACCTTTTTTAAGCGAACAAACAGAAAGATGCAGTGACAAATTTGCGTTCTTTCATGTATCTATATTTATTCCTACGTCCTACAACGTAGTAAAGAAAGATGTTGTAAATAAGACACCTTGAAGCTTGAAATTACAAAATTATTTATTAAAATTTAAAAAATAAAGTAATCACTACGACTTTAACTCTATATTACGCAACAGATGAAACCCCAATTGCACCCGAGGCTAATACCGACCCCTTGGATCGTTCCAGCGCCCCCCACGGGGGGGGGGGTCGCCAACTTTCGGTTGGGTTGTTTTACCTCTGATTGGCACTTTTCTGCACACCGTAGTCTAAATGGCCAGGTCACATGGTCCCCAAATGCTCAGAGAAGGTTGGGGGAGGGGACCCACTGGAACAGCTATTGGGAGACAAGATGGTAGCCTCCCGTCAAGGCCATGCAGCGTGTTCTTTAACGTTGGGTTGTTTTATTCTGAGAGGCACTTTTTTGCACACCTTGGGCTAAATGGCCATCTCACATGGACCCCGATGGCTCAGAGAAGGTTGGGGGAAAGGACCCACTGGAACAGCTGTTGGGAGACAGATGGTAGCCTCCTATCAAGGCCATCCAGTGAGTTCTTTAACGTGCACAGGGTATGTCTCTCCCGCACACGGAGCCACAGCTTAACGTCCCATCCGACGGACGGCGGCCTTTCCAAGCCAATCGGTGTCCACTACTGACCGTGGGCAGGGCGGGGATTTTTGCGGAGATATATCTCAACGCTGACCCAGCTGGGACTTGAACGTGAGAACTACAGATTACGAGCCTGGCGCTCTACCGACAGAGCCACCCCCGCCCCTTCGGGAAACATTGGTTAGATCAACAGTGCACAAGGACCCCGAGGGCTCAGAGAATGTTAGAGCAAGGGAACCCATTGGATGGATGTAAGGTGACAGATGATAGCCTTCCATTCCAACTATGACGTCATCTTCTTTAAATTACACAGGTTATCCTTCTCTGCAGATTGCGACGTGGCTTAAAGTCCTGTCCGATAGACGATGGTATTTTGATATGTTGTATTAAAAAATTAGTTATTTGAAATAAAATGTTTTGGGAAAGCTATACCCTGTGCACTTTAAAGAACACACTGGATGTCCTTGACAGGAGGATTCTATCTTCTAACGCTGTCCAGTTGGTCCCCTCCCCCAATATTGCTCTGATCTCTTGGGGATCTTGTCACCTGGCTATTTAGGACATTGTGTGCAAAAAAAAAAAACGCCGCTCAGGGGTAAAACAACATAACCCAACTTCCTGTGGCGCTTATGAATGAATAAAATACCCCCTCAAGTAG